>OU015472.1:17913174-17915905 GCA_907164805.1 Brachyptera putata | reverse complement strand
AAACTTGATAATAATCTTTTCAAATTAGCTAAGGATGAAAGTAGGATCGTTTGGACGGGGGAGATCTTATAACCTCAAATACTATTATAATAATATTTTAATATCTATGAAACAATTCGTGGTAATAATATACACGCGTAGATTTTATTTCCATTTTAATTGTAATACCTAAAAAAGATTACAAGTTACCGCAAATTCCAACTACTATTACTATCAATGGTTGATTTCTCCATCCTTCTCTCTAATCTTGTTTGTGATTCATGTCTTCCAGTGCTGGTAATGATGCCATCAAGTACCTTTAACCAGCTTATTGTGTGTATCGTGGCACTTTGATTTATAGAGGAGAAACTTGGTATTAAAATTAGCGTCCACTAATGATGAATGGGGCGAGCGTATGTAGTAATATACCCTTGACTTTTAGATCTAAAGACTTGAATTACACACCTTTTGAAGCTGTTTGCCGGGAGTATTTGTAAATTGATTAAAGTTGAATCAATGATGACAAAATAATTACTTGAATACTCACATAATTCGTTTTATTTTAAGGGTAATTATTTTATTATGGTTATCTTTTGTTTATTCAATATAGCTTATACTTGGAGCGTGATATACCTTAGCAACGATTGACTTTTAATGACTTCTTCATTGGGCAAGGTTGAGAAAAACATGGGTTTTATTGTATTTGGTTTTCAGGTGTTTGGGGTATTCGAAAAGAATACATAAAATGAACCATTTATTACTAAATGACCTCAATGAATTTCTGACTTCAAAGTCACACTAGTCAACCATCCCATCATCTTACATGTAATTATCTATCTTTTTCAATTATCTCTTTCTGTTTCCTTATTTTCATTTCTAGTTTTAAGTTTTGATATTTTCTATATTTGTATCATGTACAAATCTTTGGAAAATAATAAACAAATTATAGGCATATTTTTTGTGAAAGCTGTCAGTTTTTTGTTAGTTTTATTATTTCAGATATAGGTTATCTATTATACCTGCTACATCTATTATACATTTTGTAGGCCTATATAAAAGCCATCATATATAATGAAGAATATCCCTACCATTATTTGACCGTATTGCTATTATTAGCTATGATAACTGCCCATCCAGCTGTAATGATTGCGGTTTACTGCCTGATGTACGAGATACCAGGTCTGTGTGAGCCCCACGTGCACGCAATGCTATTAATATCTAGTCTGTTCTCTGTACTTCCTGATTCCCTGATAACACACCACCATTCTCTACAAATAACACTCTCACTATCTAAATCCGGTTCTATCTACTACACAGGGCCGTGTCCAGTCAGCCCCCAGGCAAGGCCATCTATGTTATACAAATAATATAGATAAATATATATATATATATATATATATATATATATATATATATATATATATATATATTATATATATATATATCTATATATATATATATATATATATATATATATATATATATATATATATATATATATATATATATATATATATATATATATTTTAATAATATCGAAACTTGATATGGTTGAAAGATGAGATCGTTCGGACGGTGCACCGCAAGGGAGATCTTACAACCTCAATTAATAATTAAAATATGATAACTCATTTAACAAACAAATCAAATCAAATAAGGTAGTAATTCAGGGCTAGAAAACAATTCAAAATAATAATAATAAGAGTCAAGATTTTTTCTCTCCACTGTAAATGTTTGATCTTCTTTCATCTCTCTTTTTCTCTGTTCTTGTATTTTCAACAAAATTAATTATTTTGTGTATGATGTATTGTAATATGTAATTTAATTGTAATATGACAATAAAAATAATGTATTAATAAATAATATAGTTGGCCTTGCCATATAGGTCCGAACATTAATGGCGAACATCCAGGATATCGCGTTAAACATGGAATATTTGAACCGTTTACTACCAGCTGTATGATGAACGTAATGCACAAACCGAATCAACCTGAAAACGGTGCAAACGTTTGTCGCTTGTGACAATCCTTATCGTTTTGCTCAAAATCGTTTTAATATCGAAAAACGCCGGCCAAATTTGTCTATTCCCATCACCTTGTTATTGACCCAGAGCTACAGACACCCCCTCCCTTACCCCCTCCAAATCGTTATACCTGCTCATCACGTATTTCATATGAGATTCGCCAGCGCCAAATCGGTTCTTCAACAATGTTATTACTCGATTATTTTCTTGCTGATAACCGACTTGTATATCAGCGATGTTTGAACCGTTTCAGACTGAATCGATTTGGCTAAACCGTTATCTTGAACATACTCAGTGTTATTAATATATCGTCTATTCCCTGTATTTCCTGTACTCCTGATACAATTCACTGCCAGTTCTCTATAAATAATAATAATTACTGTATGTATGTAAATGGGGCTTCACTGCCATACATAAGTCACTGTTAGACAGGCAGATTATATACAGAGTGTATCCGTGTGTATTTATACGAATTACATTTCCATCTATCTGTCTTGTACAGATGTGCGGGAAATTAAAAACTGATTTATAACATGTAAAATAAATAATTATGATACTGTTTTGTCAAGTTATATCGCATGTGTGCTTGTGGCCACGAGAGATCGACCGTCTCCGTGTATACCACAGCACTAACGAGTGGGTAGTTCGAGACTTCAGTAGTTAAAGGAGATAGAGATCGGTAGGTTTGTTGATGTAGAAAAGCTTGTGATGTGAAATGTGTGATGTTTT
>OU015472.1:17788174-17908174 GCA_907164805.1 Brachyptera putata | reverse complement strand
ATCCGATCATTACAAGGGTTTTTCGTGATCCTTCTGTAGTCTAGTCTAATGCCGGGATGGTTCCCATAATATAGGCCACGACCGCTTCCTTTCCACCATCCTTCCCATTACCTAAGAAACCTTAATCTCATCATCCCATCATCTCATTATCATCCATCTTGCGCCAATACGTCTCCGCTATCATTACAGTGCGTCGTTAAACGTAGTAGAGAAACTCGCAGGTCGAAATATTTAAAGGCCGTCACGACGCTGAGGTAAGATTTGATTGAACGATGACGATATTTCTTCCCCCCTCCCAATTTTGGACCAAAATAGAAATCATCTCAATCATCTCAATTTTAGAAATTTCAATTGAATTATTTGTTTTCCAGGACCCACCCTCTTCTCCGAATCGTGACGTAGCCATTACCTGATTCTGTTTGTTTCTGTACAGAGTCGGTAATGACTACGTCGTGACTCGGAACCTCTGGAGGGCAAATCATTCATAAATCATTTATGATGTCTGAAATTGAGTTGATGATTAGTGATGGTGATAAAATGAAAAATGAATGTGAAAATTGATGATGATACAATTAGGGGTTGATTATTTCTAGTTGATTTCAAGTTTTCTCTAGAATAAGTGAAAAAAGGTCATTATGATTCTAGTCTAGTCACAGGGGTGTGATGTACTTTAACGCTTTTGAAAGATGTAATTTGTGTTTCTAATCGTAAATCTTGCCCTGAACAAGATTCAGGTGATTTTTTTACTCTCTCGAATTCTTTGATTTTTTTGATCTCGAGTGATTTTTTTATACTTTGTGATTTTTTAAAATCTCCTTTCGGATTCTGGTGATTTTCTTCCTTCCTGAGTTCGAGTGATTGTTCTTGGATTTTTCTGAAAGTTTATACCTGATTCTAATAGATGTTGACACCCTCTCTTTGAAAGCTATAGAGAGATGTCTCCATCTTGCAACAGCAACAATATTTGGTTTAATAATGCAGTGCCTCTAACCGCGTCATATCTTGCATCGAGAGCGCAAATTATGAGTTAAAGTCTTCTTAAACCGTTGCAAAGCACTTACGAGTTAATTCCGAAAGCTGTTCTCCCCTCCGAGGGCTGTTTGTGTGTTTGTTCTTTGGTTTTAATCAAGGGTTTAATAGGCTCGTGTACTTAAGTCGGCTGACTTTAAGTGACGCTTTGCTTAATGCGCTCATTCAATCAACTTGACAATTACAAATGTGCGAAGTTTCCGCGGGGCCGTGCCTGTGATCTGTTTCCCGCTGGAGGTGAGTGCGTCCTAGTGGCAGTGAGTTTATTTCACCAGACGTGGCCGCTGTTTGAAACCTTGGGCGAACTTTAAACGTGACCATTTCTAGTGCTTGGCGTGGAAATGGAAGGATCTTTAAAAGACATCTTAAACCTGAAATTAAAATTTAATGAATTATGACAATATTTATCTCCCTTATTTTGAGGAAATCGAAAAAACTTTGAATTTCACGTTTTTTTTTTAATGTTGCTTAAAGACCCCACCAACAGCTAGGTTATTCGGGGGTACGAATGAGTGGATGATAATGTAACGATGAAGTGATGATAGGTGAAAGGAGGTTTACAAAAACCCATGCCTTATGCGGGACTCAAACCCACGCCCGACGGTGACTTCAGTTTCTACCGCTAGCGATAATTGACATTAGCCACCGGGGCGGCCTGTGACCATTTCTAATGCTTGGCATGGAAGTGGAAGGATCTTTAAAGGACATCATAAACCTGAAATTAAATTTCAATGAATAATGTCGATATTTATCTTCCTTATTTAAGGAAATGTAAAAAACTTTGAATTTCACGCTTTATAATTACTTGGAAAACGCAGAATGTGCGTAGTGAGATGAGCGTAGAAGTATGGAAATCTTAGATTAAAAATACTCTGTCAGCTCAATCTACATCTACAGACCTTGGATTATTTCAAACGCTGAAAAACCTTACCTGTAACTTGTTGCTATTTATAGAGCAACTTGTCGCATTTACACTTTGCATTACATGTTTTGATCCTGATATTCGATGAAATGTATACTTTTATTGCGTTTTCTTCGTTATGTCTTATTCGATTGTTGTACAAATTATTGAAAATGTGTATGATAGTTGTTTTCATATTCTGTATGAATTTGAAATCTTTTGAAAAATTTTCGTTTTTAATTATTTTCCCCCTGGGTTATTCTTATGGGGATTTTCAGAACTTTCCTCATTTTTTCCGGAAATACTGTTCAACCGATTTTTCTGAAAGTATTGGAAACACACATTTTACATTTTTATCTGTTTTTAATTAATATCGAAACTTGATGCTATATCATTGTACCCAAATTGAGGGTAAAGACGAGCAATAGGATCGTCTGAACGCAGAACGGGGCACCACAAGGGTGATCTTACCACCCCAAAGAATAGTTAATAATAAGACAACTCATTCAACAAACAATACATCTTGAAGTAATCTATTCAGGGATAAAACTAATAACAATTATAATAACTAGGAAAACGCCTTATGCGTTGTGAGATGAGCTTAGAAGTATGGAAATGTAGAATTAAGAACATTTGGTCAGCTCAATGTACATATATAGGCCGTGGATCACTTCAAAGGTTTAAGAACCGCGGCTGTCTGTTGGTATATAAACCTTGGTTTCCAAACAATTATACCAGTGCCTTCTTCATATCCATCACAGATTTTAAACGTTTTAATTTATTGGTGACACTTGTTGCTCACATTTAATAGTTTCTTAATTGCTTTCTTAATTGCTTTCATTGATGTGTGAAAAAGTACATTAAAAATGCGTTTTCTTCGTTATTTCACATCCGATTGTTCCATAAGTCGCTCAAAATGTGTATGATAGTTCTTCCCATAAACAGTATAAATTTGAGTGCTTTTGAAAAGAAAAAAAATTCCAAGTATTTCTCCCCCGGCCTATTCGTATGGGGAATTTCCATACTTTCCAATTTTTTTCCGGAAAAACCGTCCGACCGATTTTTCTGAAAAACAATCCCAACCTATTCTGGTATAACACCAATTTGTAAAAAAAGTTTCGAGTTGATTGAAACTTTTTCCTGACCTGTATGCCGCGTACAAAATTACACACACAAAAAAAAAAAAAAAAAAAAAAAAAAAAAAAACATAAAAACCAAGCCCAAAATTTTTCGGTATATGGAATGAAAATCTTCGCTACGCTCATCTAATAAGGGATAATAATTCAAACATTCACATTGGGCAGAAAATAATGTTTGTACCTTCTCACTATCTTGACCTTCTTCAGTATTTTCAAATTATAAATGTTTAATTTGCCTGTATAAAAGCGAATAGTATATCGCAGACAAATAAACTCAAGATTCTCCTGATTTCTAGACGTGGATAGATTCCTATAAATAGAAATGTTTTTTCAATATAAATGATTATTGATCATTTCAAAATCCAATGAGTTGAAAACACAAACAAATCAATATCCTTTGCCTTAAATGTATAATTAAAATTGAAGTTTTTAAATTTAAACTTGAAACTCTTCTTGAAAATGAAGCATATTATTCGGTGGAAGAATATTTGAATGACAAAACTGATTTTCTGATCAACACTCTGATCAACACATGAACCTTCTTCTTCGTATACCAATAGTAAAAGTCCTGAGTATGTTTTATGTTCACAAAAATGTAAATGTGTCATCTTTTTTAGACGAGTTTTAGCGAGGATTCAATTTGACATACTGAAAAAAATTGGTGTTCGTTTTTATGTTTTTTTTTAAATGTTTTTTTGTCGGTTCTCCACAGGTCAAACGGCTACAGCTATCAACTTCAAACTTGTTTTCAATATGGTTCCTTATCTAACTTAGATCTGTATAGTTTTGTGGCATTATCGGAGAGTAACTTTTTTTTATGAATTTAAGAAATTTCAAAAATTCCCATTAGAATAACATGGCGGAAAAAAAGAAAATATATTTATTTTCCAAAAAAATGAAATTTTGCGTGAAGTTGAATTACACTATGATACACCTTTCTAAATAATTTCAGCTTGATCGGGTCAGCCATTTTAAAGAAAAAACATAGAATGTGCTAAATTTGTATCACTCGAAGCAGTTTTTACCCATTTTTACCCATACTATTACTATTCGCTCGTCTAACAACGCATAGGTCTATATGGCGTTTTCCTAGTTATGGTAAATCTTAAATATAAAAAGCTAATGGCGTTGATCTTCCGCCGACACCAGTAATGGCGTTGTTCAATGACATTGCCGGCGTTACTCAATGTCCGCCGCGCTCGGCAACATTTGCAGGACTACACGCTGGATAGCGCACCATCCGCCTCCCGGCACCTTTTGGTTCATACGCCACGTCTTGACGGCAATATTGCGTCACTCAGTCATTCCCACACCCACACACTTACAGCACATTCGTTATTTTCACATTAACAACCAACATTCACTACAAATCACTTCGATGGCAGAGCAACGTTTGCCGAGTCAGCTAGTATTTGTATATATTTGTTTTACTCATACAAATATGTTTTCCCCACACCCTTAATAGAATTTTAATATGCTGTAATAAGTTTCGGAGTTGGAGAAATTATTATTATTATTATCATTCGTTCCCCCGAATAACCTAACTGTGGGTGGGGTCGTTAAGCAAACAATAACCAGTTTCCACACGTAATTTCATCTGCTGTTTTTGTTTGTATGCTCGACTCGTGTTAATGATGATATAACCTCAAAGTTTGCTGTGAACACTAATGCCAGCTCAGAGATTCGATCTGTTTCCCGCGCGTTTTAATTAAAAATACGTCCGCTAGGGAGCCTATACATCAAACAGGTTGATTATAATTATGAGAACAGTGCTGATGCTAATACTGCGATGTCCAAATAAGAATAACATTCGATAGAAATTGGGGCGTCCTTAGTCTTCATAGGGCAAAAAGTACCCGCTAGGGGGATTATCAGACGGAAATGATTATAAAACTTGAACCGTGCAAGATACCAAATCAACAAATTCATCACAAAATGAAGACAATATTTGTCGAAAATTCTGATAACTCTAATTATATGTATAAAACCCTAAATATTGGACGTGTACGTGGTACTTGTCAAAGAAATAAAATAAAATACACTGAAATACTAACCCCCAATATTGGACGGTACACGTCCAATATTGGGGGTTCTATATAGTTTCTCGTGGTACACTACTTCGTTATTTAATATCTAATTATATGATAACAGAGGTGGAAAGATCACTTGTATGTAACAGTAACACTCGATATTTTTGTGATCAATTTTTACCTCACAGCGTACCTTTACATACAAATAACACGCAATATATTGTGAATGTTCATTATGGATCGATAAGTTTTATCACATACTCCTCTGAATGGTGTGAAGCAGTTTCACTTTTTGCATTTATTATGCCATGTCTTATAACTGTAAGCTGGATCATTAAGGTCAATAATCTTCAAGTTCGACAGCCATCAATCAGAAACACATCGATTTTCTTTCAGATTAACACTTTTCAACATGAAGCCACTAGGGAAAAAAATTGATTTCGCGTTCTCCCTGGTCTCCTCCGTATAGAGCTTCCATTCTCTCTCTTTCTCTTTCTCTCTCTCTCTCTCTCTCTCTCTCTCTCTCTCTCTCTCTCTCTCCCCTTCTTCTCTCTCTCTCCCCTTCTTCTCTCTCTCTCTCTCTCTCTCTCTCTCTCTCTCTCTCTCTCTCTCTCTCTCTCTCTCTCTCTCTCTCTCTCTCTCTCTCTCTCTCTCTCTCTCTCTCCCTCCCTCCCCCCTCCCCCTATCTAACCCCCCCCCCCCTCTCCCCGCGACACCATCTCGAGGATAATGAGCTTGCAAGTAGCGGAGCACGTATTGGCAGGAAGTACGCTCAACAAACACCACTTGTATGTATTTAGCTCGGGCATTAGCTCGGGGCAGATCGGTAATATTCGGACGTGTCTCACAGCTCCATCCCCTAACCGCCGTGTCGTGACGTGACGGGGCTCCAGTCACGTGGTCAAGTGTATAAATAACACCCCCCCCTCCCGCCACCCCTCCTGACCACCCCGCACACAGGGCTGGGGGCGGACGCGATTGGTCAGATATTTGTAACGACGGTTGAGGGAATAGACGAAGCTATCACTGCGAGGGAAATGGCTTGTTTCTGTTACCAATACACCAAACACAAATACCACCGTTGTAGCCGAATTGTTCTTTCTCATTTTATTATGATCTTGATTATTAGTTAGTTATTTTGTATACTTACTAGGAAAACGCCATATATGCGTTGTTAGACGAGCGGATAGTAATAGTATGGGTAAAAATGGGTAAAAACTGCTTCGAGTGGTACCAATTTAGCACATTTTATGTTTTTTCTTCATAATTTATAGCTGACCCGATCAAGCTGAAAATTTCCAGAAATGTGTATCAAATTGTAATTCAACTTCACGCAAAATTTCATTTTTTTGTAAAATTAAATTTTTTTTCCGCTGTTTTATTTTAATGGGTATTTTTGAAATTTCCTAAATTCATGAAAAAAGTTACCTCCCGATAATGCCACAAAACTATGCAGATCTAAGTTAGATGAGGAACCATATTGAAAAAAGTTTGAAGTTGATAGCTGTAGCCGTTTGACCTGTGGAGAACCGACAAAAAAAAAGAAAAAAAAACATAAAAACGAACACCAATTTTTTCCAGTATGTAAAATTGAATCCTCGCTAAAGCTCGTCTAATTACAGATTGTTCTTGAAACAGGTGGTAATGATTATTCTAATGATATACATTCATATTTTCTCGTAGCTCTCTTCTTAAATCACTGATCTTCGTTATATTCTTGATATCTTCTTCGAACTCATTCTATTCCCGCGTTGTTTCTTGAATGAACCCTTCTTTTCCTACTTCTCTATCCACTCTTTCCATTTCGTCCATTCTTACCTATCCCCTTGTACGTCTGTGTAATCTCTTTCCAATTCCATTGCTTAATTCCTCCCATCCTGTATATTTATTCTTGTTTCGAACTAAATTGCACATTTTTTCTATTTGTCTATACATGTGCTGTTAATGGAAGGACGTGAACATTTCCTCAAGAGACCTCGTTAGTTCAAAGAGGAAAATATCAACATTCGTGTGTTTGTGTTATTCTCAATATTGTCACGGCCATGCCTAACCTAGCTGTCACCCCACTTATTAGAACAACGACAACGACCTCAAGTGATAACTGTCACTCAGCATAATACAGCTGCGCGACACCTTATCAGAGTGACCAATACGTGTACTAGAGTAATTATCTCACTTATCTTACTGTACTTATCTTCGTGACAATATCAATGTTGGTAAAATGTCCGGAAATATAACAAAAATAGTTCATAGGCCTACCTATAATGTGATCCGGACTTTAGGAAACTTGAAACACTTTTATTTGCGGCAAAAAAGTATGGTCACACAAAATACAGCACATTCCTGGTGTCAAGGTTAATTGTTTTTTATTTGTATCAATCAAAATGGGATGGTGAGATAATGCCCAGTTATTTCTCCAACTATTCATACATCACAGATACTATGTACATATAGATTTTTTTATCAACATCGAAACTTGATTTAAAATCATTGTTCCCCCCTATAAAGACTATATGGATGAAGGTAGGATCGTTTGAACGAGGCACCACAAGGTATAAAATCATTGTTCCCCTATAAAGACTTTGGTTGTAAGTAGGATCGTTTGGACGGGGCACCACAAGGGCGGTCTTACCACCACATTCTAATTATTTCCAAAAAAAAACAATTATTTTTGACACTAGGACTCCGCTGTGTGTGACCATACTTCACCACCGCAGATAAAAGTCTTTCAATTTCCAAAAGTCCGACAAACATTTCAACTATCCGTTTTTTGTGATATATCCGGACATGACCAACATTAGTATCAACAGTGAACCAAGAATAAACCAAGTAAATATAATTAATTTCATCCTGCTGTAGCTGAATTATTTGAGTGAAACGTTGCATTAGAGGGGTGAGCTGAAATCTCTTCAGAACGTATAAATATCCCCCCCTCCCCCTCCCTGGGCACAGCGTGGATCCAACAGATTGGTCAAATATTCACGACCGCCGTGGGAATAGACGGCCGTGCATGTGATGGTATATTCATCATCAGCCTTCTGTAGCACACATTCACAATCAGTCGGTTAACTGTCAGAACTTCTGTTCGAGTCCTGCTAACTGTCGGCTTCAGTAACTAACTGTTACATGTAACAGCATTGTGATTTACATCGTTCTATCGTTACAAAGAGATATTTTAACAGTTTTGAGTTTGAAAGTCGAGATTAAGGGGGCATGCACGGTGCTAAAAAAATTGAGAAAATCATCTTTACTATTTTCACGTATGTTCCCGAACCAGTGTAATCTTAATCATATCTTCTTTCATTTTCATACTTGTGTTATATACCTTTAATTAAATTAATTTTATAATATTTCAGGATTTTTTGTAATCAATTTTGTATCAATTTTGTAAAACCATTGTACTAATGTATTGATTTTTACGCTGTACCATCTTGGTATCCCCTATTGCGGACAGGCGTCAAATAAAATGACATTCTCTCTCTGAATAAAAAGTATCAACTCGCAGATAATTTCATGCTCTTCTATTAATCTTCTATAAAACAAACTATATTTATGTGCCCCCTCAAAGGATCCGGACACCTTGACGTGGTGTGGGGGCTTGCGTGGCCCCGTGATCTCCAGAGCTATCGTCGGGAGCAATTCATTTGCTCCCAGCAGGGTCACCCATGGCGATAAGGTCTGGAGTGAGGGTCCAGACCAAGTTCGGACCGTCTCGGTCGAGTGGGTGCCGTTAGGTGACCGGAGTACGTGGAGTGAGCGCTGAGCATTATTCACACCCTTCTAACTTCTTTCCTCATCTGTCACCTTCTTTTCTATGAACTTCTCTTACTTTCCTCTTTCTGCCAGCTCACTTTGTGTGCTCAAACCGCCCACAAATGTTGACGACACCAGCAATGTTCAGGACTAGATTGGTATGCTATCGGCTTTCATTGCACTTGGGCTCGTACATGGATTGCGTTGGCTGCAATAGCTGGGTATGATGTCTTGTATGACAATAACGATTCCGAATACTCAGTGAAAAGGTCAATTGCGTCTATGTGCGCCCGGACGTAAAATTGGCACTTTCCTGCACGCCACTTGCTGCTTAGGAAGTCATAACTTGCTCTTTGTCCTGCAGTGTTGTTGATCAGGTCTAGCAGCTGCAGGACCTAGACCTGGTTGTGTTTACAAGGCCCTATGCGGTAGAACCGACATGGGTTAGTTGAGTCCTTTGATCCGAGTAATTGTTGTAGGTTGTCCCCAAACCAGTCTATGGAGTCCTCCGATTGTCAATTCCCCCCAATAACCACAGAACAGAGCAAGAAACGGCCAAGAAACTTGATGGAGGATTTAATCCCCGCCAGAGAGAGATCTTGTCCCGAAAGCTACACAGCCACGTTTTCTGATAATGTCTGTGAAAGGTGATAAATCTTTCGCAGATATGTCTATTTTCAAGATTGCCAAAGACCTTTTGAAACTTGCAGGAGACGTCAATCAGATGAAGCGCTTGAGAAATGGCACGCTGCTGATTGAGACTGCGAGTTGCAATCAATCAAAGCTTTTTCTCGGTACAACTGTTTTCGGTACTGCTTACGTCAATGTCTCGCCACACAAGTCACTCAACTCTTGTAAAGGTGTCGTGTTCTGCCACGACCTCCTTAACGTTCCAGAGGATGAGATTAAGAACGAACTTGCTTCCCAGAATGTGACTGATGTTTTCAGAGTTGTAAGCCGTAAGAACAACACGATGCAAAAAACAGCTCTGCTTATCGTTACATTCTCTGCACCAGCACCGCCAACTAACATCTTGGTCGGTTATATGTCAATACCCGTTCGACCCCATGTCCCAAACCCACTTCGCTGCTTTAAATGTCACAAATTCAACCATTCAAGCGCGAATTGCAAAGATTGTGAGGTTCGCGGCAAATGTGGGTCAGAGGGACATAAACCGGAAGCTTGTACCAGCAAGGTCAAGTGCGTCAACTGCAGCGGTGAACATCCCGCGTGGTCTCGTGACTGTCCTCGATTTAAAAAAGAAAAGAAAATCGAAGAGCTGAAAACAACTAAAAATGTGTCAATCGGTGAGGCCCGCCAGCTTTATGCTGAGCTGTACCCCGAGACGTCGTCCAAAACATTCAGTCAAGTCACGAGACAAGCTGCACCTGCTGAAGTCACCAGACTACAGGCCATTATTGACGACCAGCAGAAGATGATACTGAACCAGAATCAACAACTAACTCAGGCTTCTTCAAATTCCCAGTTCCTGGACACGAAGGAGATTTTGATGGCTCAGGCTCAAGAGATGACAGCTCTCCGAAAACAGATGGCTGAACAAGCTCAGAAATTCCAGGAGACGATTCTTACTCAAAACAAGCTCATCACAGACTTGCAACAGAATATTTTGAATTTGATAAACAGTAAGTCTACACCTGAACTTACACCCAGGTCCACTCCAACTGGACCTTCAACATCGACCAAACCGCGGGATGACGCAGACGGGAAAGACGTTGCTCCTCTGAGCAAGCGGTCTAATTCCAATGTGTCTCTCGGCGGCACAGAACAGAGCCCAGGGTTTCAAACGGTCGTTTCGAAACAGAAAAAGGGGCTAGTTCTGAACCGGAAAGGCACGGGAGACGGGGGAGGTAGTGGAAGTAGAGGGGACCGAGTAGTGAAGTAGCAGAAATGGCAGACACCGATTTTTTGCAATGGAATTGCAACGGTTTTTTCTGTCATTTAGAAGAGATCAAACTCCTCATTCGCGATCTAAACCCAAGGTGCATTTGCATCCAGGAGTCGAGATTAAAGCAAGCAGATAGACCAAAATTACGATCTTACGTTATGTTCCGTAAAGACAAGACCTTGTGTGAAAGGGCTAGTGGAGGTGTCATAATCGCGATTCATGACAGCTGCTACTCAGAGGAAATACCGATTCGGACGCCTCTGCAGGCTGTGGCTGTCAGAGTGCATCTCCCTAGCCCTCTAACTATTTGCAACCTTTATCTTCCACCTGCTGAGAGAGTGCATATCCAAGACTTGGACTGCCTCCTAGCGCAACTGCCAGCTCCAATTATGATCACGGGGGACTTCAACGCCCACAACGTCCTGTGGGGAAGTGTGGCAAATGACGCTAGGGGTGGAATGATTGAGAGCTTCCTCGACGCCAACGACTTAACACTCTTGAATGATGGCTCTGCTACTCACCTCACTATCGCCAACGGGTCCACCTCGTCGCTTGATTTGACGGTCTGCTCTCCATCCATCTCTCTTGCTGTTGTTTGGAGAGTACATCCTGACCTGTGTGGAAGCGACCACTTCCCAATTACCATCAAGACCAATACACCTCGAAGTAGCAACTGTAGACACAAGAAGTGGAAACTACAGCTTGCAGACTGGTGTCGCTTCAGAGAGCTTGCAGTTTTCGATGTTGAGAAAGAATTCCCTGATGTTCAATCCCATGTGACATACACTACCAATGTGATAGTACGTGCAGCTGGGGCCTCGATACCATTAACATCCGGTAAGCCGAGCCGTACCCCTGTTCCCTGGTGGAGCGATGCCTGTGCTGTAGCCATTAAAGATCGCAAGAGAGCGCTTAGAGTCTTCACTAGGTGCCCAACGCAGGTCAACATGATCTCCTTTAAACGGCTACGCGCGAAAGCAAGGCTCGTTATCAGGCAGGCACGGAAGATCTCATGGCAGAGGTACGTGTCTTCGATTAACCATCGAACACCGATTACTCAGGTATGGGATAAGATTAAAAAGGTTTCAGGGAAAAATGTGAACACCAGTATCAATGGTCTTGTGGTAAATGACATACTTCGAACTTCTCCTGAGGACATCCTTAACGCTTTGGGTAGTCACTTCGCTCTAGTGTCCAGTTCGGAAAATTATTCGACGAACTTCCTTCGAATAAAACCTATCGAAGAGAAGAAATGTCTGAACTTCAGAGCATCGACAGAAGAAGTGTACAACAACTCGTTCAACTTATGGGAACTGACGTCTGCAATCAAGGAGTCTAGTGACACTGCTCCTGGCCCTGACGCAGTCCATAACACTATGATCAAGAACCTCTCTTCTGACTCTGTCGAGTACCTCTTGAAACTCTTCAATAGAATTTGGATAAGTGAAGATTTTCCTGAATCCTGGCTTGAATCTATAACCATACCCATTCCGAAACCTGGCAAGGATCGGAAGGATGCTTCTAGTTATCGTCCGATATCGCTTACAAGCTGCCTTTGTAAGATACTTGAGAGGATGGTCAACAAGAGACTTGTTTGGGTCCTGGAGACTAGGAATCTTATAGCAGTCGAGCAGTCCGGATTCCGCCGAAATCGTTCGACCTTAGATAACCTTATCTCACTAGAATCTCTAATACAGGATGCCTTTATTTCCAAGCAACACCTTCTCTCAGTATTCTTCGATCTGGAGAAGGCTTATGACACGACGTGGAGGTACGGTATACTTAAGAAACTACACCAATGGGGTTTTAGGGGTCACCTTCCCACCTTCGTTATCAACTTCATGTCCCATCGAACCTTCAGAGTTCGCCTTGATAGCTTTATATCTACACCATATGTACAGGAAAACGGAGTGCCGCAGGGTTCTGTCCTTAGCTGTACTCTTTTCCTGGTAGCTATCAATGGTATCTCTGACTGTATCAAGCCTCCAGTGAACTGTTCGCTCTTCGTCGACGATCTCGCGATATTCTACAAGTCCACCAAGTTGAGCACTGCAGAGCGTCAGATCCAACTCACCATAGATCGCTTGGAGCACTGGGGAAATGAAACTGGTTTCAAGTTCTCTTCAACGAAGACCGTATGCATTGACTTCAATCGCATACGAGGAATAGTCCCCTATCCCTCGCTGATTCTATCGGGTGCGAACATTTCTGTTTCCGACACAGTCAAGTTTCTTGGGATGACCCTCGACCAGAAACTAAACTGGAAGGCGCACCTTCAGGCATTGAAAACAAATTGCATGAAGAGTATGAATATACTGAGAGTGTTGAGCCACACCAGCTGGGGTGCTGACCGTACTGTCTTGCTCAACCTATACAGATCTCTGATCCGCTCAAAGCTAGACTATGGCTGTATCGTGTACTCTTCCGCCAGACCTTCTTATTTGAATCCTCTGTGCACTGTACACAATGCTGGTATCAGGCTTTCCCTGGGAGCTTTCCGGACGAGTCCTGTTACTAGCATGTACTGTGAGGCTGGCGAACCCCCTCTAGACTTGAGGAGGAGATACGCTACATATCTGCTCTCAGTAGCAAGTCCAAACATCCGACATATGGGAAGGTATTCCGTCCTTGTTATGCGAGAGTGTATGACGCACGTGACCGAGCAACAAGACCATTAGCCATTCGAGCGAAGGAGCTGTATGGGAAACCACTGAACGAGCTTCCAGCTGTATACGCCTCAGGTTTCAGCGAAGTCGCCCCATGGACCGTTCCTCGACCAGTTTGTCTCACTCAGCTGGCAATGCACGCTAAGGCCAGCACACCTGACTCTGTCTATAGGCAATATTTTTATTTGTTAGCAGCCTCCTTTTCGGACCATGTTTTTATATTTACTGACGGTTAAAAGACAGACGACGCGGTAGGTTGTGCCTTCACCATAGGTTCAACTAGTTTCAAATACAAACTCAACTCTCTGTGTACCGTGTATAGCTCTGAACTGTTCGCGATTTTCCAAGCTTTGAAACACATCAAGCAACTCAATCGAAAAAAATTCTTGATTTGTACAGACTCGCTCAGTTCCCTGCAAGCCCTGGATGTTTTCTCACCAACTCAACATCTTGTGCAGGACATCCAGACCCTCCTTGCTGAGCTTGCGGCTCAGCGATGCGAGGTTGTCTTCTGCTGGGTGCCAGGGCATGCAGGAATCCCAGGCAATGAGCGAGCTGACAAAGCAGCGAAGGAGGCTACTCTTCTTGCAGCTACGTTTGATTCCCGTCTCCATATTAATGACTTGAAGAACCATTTTAAACGAGAAATGAGGAATGACTGGCAAGTGTCGTGGAGTGCTGTAACAAACAACAAGCTGAAGGTCATTAAATCAACAGTTAGACCATGGCACTCGTCTTGTAGAAGAAGCCGCAGTGACGAGGTTGTTGTTGCCCGCCTTCGCATTGGTCATACTCTTCTGACGCACGGATTCATCCTGAGAAGAGAAGAGCCGCCTGAGTGTGAGGAGTGCCTTGAGCCACTCACAGTTCACCACCTCTTGGTCGACTGTGACAAGTTCCGGGGTCTGCGCCGGAGTCTGCGTTTGCCGGATGACTTGTTACGGATCCTTGGTGATGACTCAGATAGCGTATCCTGTGTTCTCGAGTTCATAAGAAAGGCAGGACTTTTGAACTTGATATAAGTTGACTTGACGATGATCGTAGTTTTAGTTGCAACTCTTGTGTGAATGTTCCTGTTTGTATGCATGTATTTATTAGTATGAGTGTGTGTGTGTATGTGAGTACGAATGCAAACTTGACATTATCCTAACTGTACGACACATCTCTCTCGAGATCTAATCCTTTTAGTATTGAACAAACGACCAAAATGACGTTTTTTATACAATCATTTTGTTCAGCTATCAAGTGTATCAGTGTGTGTATGACGATTTACATCATACACACAGTCGTTCAATGTTGTGTTCATGAAATGTGTATGACATTTTACATCATACACGCGTTTGTTCACTTGTTTCGTGTTTATGGTTTCTGTGTTTGACCATTTACGTCATTCACGTGACTGTTTTGATTTTCTGTGTTATGTTTTGTCTCCAACTCACCTCGTGTGTTGTTTTCAACCCATTGTTGGTTTCATGATCATCATGATAATGAATTATCACCGGAAACGATCATTTCAAATGATCAGCAAACGGTTCATAACATCGTACAGGCGCAAAATGACCTCGATGTCGACGCGCCTCTAAACCCAACATTCATTCATTCATATATTTATGTGAAAAAACATAATTGAATGAATCTAATGATATTTTGAAGAGCCCCCAAAAATGTGAAATTCAGGTATTTAGACGAGCTTTAGCGGGGATTCAATTTTTTTTTCAATGTTTTTTTTGTCGGTTTTCCACAGGTCAAACGGCTACAGCTATCAATATCAAACTTTTTTTCATTGTGGTTCCTCATCTAACTTAACATCTAACTGTATAGTTTTGTGGCATTATCGGTGGGTAACTTTTATTTTCATGAATTTTAGAAATTTCAAAAATACCCATTGGAATAACACGGCGAAAAAAAAAATATTTTCCCAAAAAAATGAAATTTTGCGTGGAGGTGAATTAAATTTGATACACATTTCTAGAAATTTTCAGTTTGATCGGGTTAGCCATTTAGAAGAAAATGCATAATATGTGCTAAATTGGTACCACTCGAAGCAGTTTTTACCCATTTTACCCATACTATTACTATCCGCTCGTCTAACAACGCATACATGGCGTTTTCCTAGTAATAATAATTTCTGAAATTGAGATGATGATTTCTCGCGTTCGCTCAAGTTAGACAAATAAATATCGTCATTATTAATTGAAATCTGGAACCAGGTTTGTGAAGTCTTTTAAAAAGTTCCCCAACAGCTGACTTTGTATTAGGGTTTCACATTACCTGAATAAAACGATAGTAATGGTATCAATAAAGTATTTATCTTGCTAAAGCAATCTAATGTTATACCGGTATATAAAATTTAACTCAATTTATCCCACATAATAATGCATAAAAAAAATATATATATGAAATATACACAAATTTGAAACCATTAGTATGAATTCGGGTGATGAAGTGACCACGCTGTAGGTGTCACAAAAAATCGATGCATAACTATTCAGTCTGTTTTTTTCCAACTAGTCCTTTATTAACCAATATTATCTCTAATCCCACTAAGCCAACAGATCGGCTAAACAAAAGTCTCGTGTCGAAACATCATTCGCGTTTCCATGTATTAATGCTTTTCACGTTTTTGAATTTTCATCCGGCGACTTTGAGTTTGTAAACCTTTGATCTCTTTGTGAAACCTGGTATAAGCTCTTTGTGTGAGCCTGCTGTCGAATTACGTCGACGTCATGTGGGAGGCGATTAGGCGGAATGTTTCCTCGAAACGCCGCGAGATGTCATCATTAAAATGTGATATAAATACAGATCTTTTTAATACATCAAATGTATGAGACTGATAAAACTCTCTCACAGAATTGATTATAAGTTGATGAATAAATATAAATCAACATAAATCTCTCTATAGAATGATCGAGAGTTGTGTAGTCGTGTAATGATTATTTTTCAATAACATCGAAACTTGATAAAATATTATTTTTTCTCAATAAAGGTTATGTATGGAAGATAGGATCGTCCGGACGGGGCACCACAAGGGCGATCTTACCATCCCAACAATTAGTAGACGAGCTTTAGCGAGGATTCAATTTGACATACTGAAGAAAATTGGTGCTCGTTTTTTTTTCATGTTTTTTTGTCGGTTCCCCACAGATCAAACGGCTACAGCTATCAACTTCAAAGTTTTTTTCAATATGGTCCTCATCTAACTTAGATCTGTACAGTTTTGTGGCATTATCGGGTGGTAACTTTTTTTATGAATTTCAGAAATGTAAAAAATACCCATTAGAATAACACAGCGGAAAAAAATATATTTCCATTTTCCAAAAAAATGAAATTCTGCGTGAAGTTGAATTACATTTTGATACACATTTCTGGAAATTTTCAGCTTATCGGGTCAGCCATTTTGAAAAAACACATAAAATGTGCTAAATTGGTACCACTCGAAGCAGTTTTTACCCATTTCTACCCATACTATTACTATCCGCTCGTCTAACAACGCATATATGGCGTTTTCCTAGTATCATATCACTCAACTCTATATACTGTGATACCCAGAATATGTCCTAAACGACTTCTAAATGTATATCACAATATTAGTCAAGTCTCATTGAGGTTATGATGACAGGAGATGTGCGCACGACACTCCACGATTATCTCCCCCGTTTGGCAGCGACCCGAAATACTTCATCCCTTTATGTAATCGTAGACCCTGAAACCACACGAGCGTAGTGGAGGGGTGGGGGGAGAGGTGGGAGGGGGTATAATACGACTTCATCGAGGTGAAGCCATGTATGTAAAAACAGCTCGAAACCCCCTAACGTTATCGCCGCCAGCACAGCAACACGTCCGCTCGTAACCGGCAGTCGACAGAATTTGTCGTTATGGCCTACATCCCCGCATGTAGAGCAGAAAGCCCTAAAGATGCTGTCAGCAGGCAGGCTTGTGACGACGTGAAACTGGCACCGATTAGGCGTGTTTTTACAATCGTTAGGATGAATATCGCATGGAACGCGTTTTACAATGGATTACCCCCCCTGTCTACACCCCCGGGCTATATCCCCCGTAAACCCCTACAGTCCTTAATCGACGTCGGAGTGGTTTTTTGTGTTGTTCGTAGTCAATGAACCGAAAATCAAGTGTAAATTAATATATGTGTTTGGAGGAAAGTTGGCAACTCGACATTAACGCTCGTCAATGTTTAGTGGTAGACACGACGGTTGTTCCGGGCTATCATGATTGCCTAATCTATCTCTGTATTTATATACATCCGCGAGAGGTGAAGGTCCCGATCGATCGTCCGTTCTATCCCATTCCACTAGCACACTGGTGTTTCCAGCCTTGATAGCTCATCAATTGTAGCCACGAAAGTAGAAGATTCCGATCGTCCGCCCCCCTGTACAACACCTCTAACGGTCGGCCGGTTCGCGCCGTCATCTCTCCTCGATACAAGTGTATATAAAGTTAGAAGAGATTTGTGTTTTGAATGGAAGTTATTTTTATTGGATTTCGATTTAATGTAATGTGCTAACGCTGTTTTGTGTTCCCAATGATAGCGGGAATATTGTGTTGGTGTCCCTGTAGCTGGATTAGGGAACGTCGACTCGGCTAAAGTTGTAATTAACTAAATAAAAGTATATGAAAGGCCGTTAATGATCGGCGTTTTTTGTTGGTATATTTGTAGACTAGTTTAAGAGCGTATTGGGGTCGATTTAACAAATTATCATTTTTTGTTGTGGTAACTTTTGAACGCTATGAGATATGAACATTCTAATCTGGAGGAAAGACTGACGAACACAGATACGTTTAGTACATCCAAGATGGTATAATTTGAAACTATATTAACTCCTATCGCATAACTGCCAAGCGTGAGCTTAAAATTGTATATTTTCAGCTTATTCGCTCTGACAAATATATTTTCTTTTGTAATGCTGCTTGACGACCCCACCAACAGCTAGGTTATACGGGGGTACGAATGAGCGGGTGATAATGAAACGATGAAGTGATGATAGGCGAAAGGACGTTTACAAAAACCCATGCCTTATGCGGGACTCGAACCCACGCCCAACAGTGACTTCAGTTACTACCGCTAGCGATAATTGACTGAGCCACCGGGGCGGCTTGACAAATATACTATACGAGTTAATTAGTTGAAACTTATACCATTTTAAAGATATTCAAACTATCTGTGTTTCCTCCGTATTATTTTTTTCACATCGAAAGTTATCATAAAAAAGCTGATATTTCGCTAAATCGACCCCCATGCACTCTTAAGGGGTTTTATTGGAGTGCAAGAACGTGTAGTTCCAACTAAAAGCGCTGTGTTCATTGCTAAGTTATTGTTATAGTAGTGTGTATGTTTTTAAATGTCTACCTACAACCCACCATCAATAAATCAACGGATAATTGAATGTATTTCAGAAGGTACTGTTTTCGACCCACTATTATTTTTGTTATGTATTATTGTTTGCTTAACGACCCCACCGATAGTTAGGTTATACGGGGGTACGAATGAGCAGGTGTTGATTATACTAGGAATTGATGATGAACTTGATCTATTCACCATGCAAAACTGAAAGATTCAACAGTTTATACCCTCATGTTTCTCAGCTCTGAAGAGAGTCTTCGTCAGGAATTAGCATGAGTTGCGTACCCACTAGCTATAATCCAAGCGTAGACCGATGGTTCCGTGAATAGCGACTGCCTAACAACATCAACAACAACAACAACAACAACAACGTTAGCAAGTAGGGGTTTGATTGGTTTCAGTTTAGATTAAATAAGTTTCGGATGTTTGTTGGGTTAGGTTAATTAGTTGAGGTTGGTTTGGATCACTGATCTCTATACACATAGATAGCGTATGCAGTGGGAGAAATCTGAAGTTGAAAGAAGAGTGTACTAGGCCTAATATGTCTGCCAAAGATGTCTGCCAGTTGTCTATGGATCATGGGGTTGACAAGGCACGAGACCATTTTTGTCTACGGGCACAGTAGTGATGAGCTTTGGTCGAAGATATTATGTTTGGCCTTGGGCGTGAACATCAGCGCTCAAGGCTGTCAGATGTCAGATTGCCGTAGAAATTCTACAGTAAAATCTGTAATGGGGCGAATATAATTTTGCTGATTATTTCTAGTATTCTAGTAATTATTTCTGGCCCCAGTAAACAATATCGGCTCTATTCCCTGTTTCAACTGAAGTAGCTTCAAAAAAAATCCGCTCATAGGTTGGTATACGGATAGCGTAATAGCTGCAGGTTAATTGGCTGCAGGTAAAAGATGGCCGACTGGCTAGTTTCACTCTGGTTAGGTTACATGGGGGATCCGTGGGCCTCCGCCAGCCGATTGACCTTCTCTCGGCTTCCTTCGCTTATCGGCAGTTCGCTACTATACGTCATCTATGTGTATGTAGATCAGTGGTTTGAATAGGTGAGGTTCATTAAATTATAGTTGGATTTGGTTATTTAGGTTATAGTTTAGGCTGTGAGCAACAACAACAACAACAATGTGTGACAGACCGATGGTCCATCGAATAGCGGCTGCTCTACACGAGGGTCGAACCGGGCTCGCGTGCAAGCAGTAAAACTGTCAAGCGACCCGCGAGTTGAATTCCGCCTCTGCTTGAATCTAATAGTGACTTATCTGTCCGTATCGAAGAACGCCGTGATACCAACCTAGCCGCGCGGAATAACCAAACAACAGGGATTATGCGGTGGCAGCATGGAAGCTGAACACAGAGGAAAGTTACTCTTGGTGCAAAAGTTTTTCATACAAATTAGTATTTTTTTTTCATTTTTTTTCTCTCGTAACGAGTTCGTGAAATGAATTTTTTATGTAGTTTCAACGTGTTTTATAAAGTTTGTTTTATTGTTAGTCGTGCGTGTTTATTAGAGGAGAGAGAGAGAGAGAGAGAGAGAGAGACAGAGAGAGAGAGACGATCTCTTCAGTTGTGCTTGTGACCGCTCATTAAATATAGCGAGATTAATTTAGACAAATTAGTAACATTAACGAGTTGATGTTTAAGTGGAACCCACCCACAGCATAACATTTTCAGTGACAGCGTGACATATAAATGATCGCAGTAACTTTCCGGATGAACATATTGTAGTGGAACTGCATCACACAGTGCAGAGAAGAAGGCCTATCTACTAAAATAATGGCGATCCATAATAAACATTCATGATATGGTATATAAATTGATGGCATAAATACCGAGTGTTACTGTTACATACAAGTGATCTTTCCACCTTGTTATTATGAAATTTGACTCATTAATTTCGACAAATATTGTCATTTATTTATTTATTTATTTCATTTAGTAGAAAGAGAGAAAAGGTGGGAAAACAGAGAAAGGTGGAAGGAATTGGTGGAGCGGCAACAGGAGGAAGAAGAGGGCGAAGAAGCTGGAGAAGCAGACTACGGGCAAGAAGACGGAATGGCTCACTGTCTTCGACATCCCAGGCAGCCCTAGAAACGACGGTGGAGTCACCTCCACCCCCCAAACTCGACATCGTTGGATGGAGAGATCGAAAATGATGTATATATATATATATATATATTGTCGATCTATCGTCATGTATCGAATGTATCAATGTATCATCTGATGATGTATTCATACATTTTGTATCTTGCACGGTTCAAGTTTCATGATCTTTCCGACTGAATTCACCGTTGGGCGTGGGTTCGACTCCCGCATAAGGCATGGGTTTTTGTAAACGTCCTTTTACATATCATCACTTGATCGTTTCATAATTATCTGCTCATTTGTACCCCCGTATAACCTAACTGTTGGTGGGGTCGTTATAAGCGAACAATAATCATCATCATGATCTTTTTGCAGTTTCCGGGACCTAATGCAACCCTCAATACAACTTGAACTAAACTAAACTAGAAATAAATGCATGTATACTCATCCCATACTGAATCATCAGCTATTGTATAGTTTCCTTTGTAAAAGTTTCCCCCATGTTTCAATGGAGTTCGAATACAGCACAGGTGGTTCCCTATATCCTAGTTGTATTCAGAAGAGACGGCGAACCGAAACATCCGTGCGCTAGTGTTGTGGTAGATAGGAGACGGTCGATCGCTACCTTCATCTCTCCTTGTTCTATAGTTATATTCAGGAGATATGTCGAATCGAAACACCCGAACCTAGTGTTGTAGGGTAGCGGAGACGAACGATCGGAACCTTCATCTCGCTTCGTTCTTCAATACAAACTTCTTCCTGACTTAGTTGTGAACTTATTTCTTTATATATTTAATAAACGTAATTTCGTAATATAATACTAGCAGTGTTTCCAGTTTTCTCGTACGCTTCTTGTGTTTTGTTCTTTTTCTTGCGAGGGAAGTTTATTAGAATTTAATAAGCTTCTTCTCGGATATTCTCTATACTTGGAAACTTGAGAATTAACTCTTGACAAAATGAAACGGTATTGTAATTCAGTTTTAGAAGCCAGATGAATGAAATTCCTTTTCCATAATGAGTGGAAATGAAAAACAAAAATTGGCAATTGTATTAAAATATATACAGTTGATCTTGAAAAATTATCATATCCGGAATAATTATTATATTTGTATCACCATGTAATATTCACCCCATTTTGAGACAATTCACGTCTTCTTCCGATACCGTAGCTCTTTTCCCACACACAAGTCTGGGCTTATGTGGGTTTTATTATTTTCAATATTATTTACATGTAAAATGATGACCTTTCTTATGCGTATATCACTAACGAAACATTGTGTACTATTAATATCTATGTTTAATGACCATAGCTTAGGTTGTGCTCTATTCATATTGTATCGATAATAATACTGATAAAATGAATAAATAAATAGAATATATATCAATTCCAGGAATTGAATAATAAGAACAGAATAACGCTTCAAGTTACATATTCGAGTCGGGCTGCAGATGTTCAAAGAACTTTTTGTGCATATATTTCCTTTACGAGCAAGCACACAAGCTCCAGTTGAACTCACTTCTGCATAATCGCAACACAAAATTGTTTCTAACAAATTTCTATTATATTTCAGATACAGTACAGTGCATGGTACATCCAGAAGTGAACAGGAATATTATAACACGTATATAGCACGTCTTGATTTGAACGTAGAATATATAGAGTGAAATAAATTGTGACAGTTTCTTCATTTTTTAAATATTGAAAACAGTGGGAAATTTCACATTTTCCTTGTTTTTTTTTCACCACGAAAATACAAAATTAATTGATGAAGCATGTTTTTTTTACAAAGAATCGTAGCTTTTTCATCGTTTTGTGTTTTATGGTTTTAAAACCATGACAATTTGAATTTATTCAACAGCAATCTTGACTTTTGTACTAAAGTGTGTCCTATACTTGATTGTATCCACGAAATAAGAAGGTATAGTCTACCATCAGCACAAACATAAATATCACCGCCGCCCTCTGTAGCTCAGTCAGCTGAGCGTTGGGTGTGGGTTCGAGTCCCGCATAAGGCATGGGTTTTTGTGAACGTCCTTTCACTTATCATCACTTCATATTAGTTTCATCATTACCTAGCTGCTCATTCGTACCTCCGTATAACCTAGCTGTTGGTGGGGTCGTTATGCAAACAATAATAATCATGAAGATCACTATATTTCTAGGGTATTGAGATTTTTCAGGACGAGGTTTACAATAAAAAGTGCAGCTACATCTTTACAATAAAAAACGCAACTACACATTTGAAAAGCGTTATAACCTTGAAATTGCACCAAGTTTATGTAATAATATTTGTTTTTTATGAACATCTGTATCTTGATATACAATCCCAATTAAATCCCAATTGTTTCTCAATTAAGGATAGCCTATAGTATGAATTAGCAAGACCGTTTTGAAGCGGCACCTCTTGGTTGTGTCAAGACTTCGAGGCAGTCTTCTCAACAAATGTATTAATAATTATAATCAATACTATAATGACACATCTTTTCACTACATCAATTATCATATCTGTATTTAATAACTATGTATATAAATAATCTTGGTGATGTAACATCTTATGTAATATATGTATAGGCCTAAATAATCTATCATCTCGATAATCTTATGATAACAACTGGATGACGCTTCTACCATAGGCTAGTTCAGTTGGTAAAAGACATTGTCGTGGATACAATATAACAATAAGTAGTATAACTACGAGGGGGGGGGGATGTCCTCGTGTTTCAAAGGCACTCAGCACTTGCAGCTGATGCTTGATTCTCTCCCCTAAACCCGGCGCCTCCACCCGTGCGTTAGCACATGGTCTTTCGTATCGAGCACATTCAGGAAAACGCCATAGTGCATGTCATGTTCCTGAACTTGCAACATGTTTAACATGGTTTATAGAGTTCAGAGTTTTATAGAGCAAGAGCTGTTTTTGTTTGCTTGTTATTGTTATTGGGATGTAGCTCCAGCCCGGCCTGAAGGGATACGTCAACATGCAGTCTGTCTGGGACGATATCAAATATCTAATATTGTTGCTATAGTAACACATCTCTCAATTCGTAGAGAGAGAGAGAGAGAGAGAGAGCGAGAGAGAGAGAGAGAGCGAGAGAGAGAGAGAGAGAGAGAGAGAGAGAGATATGAGAGAGAGAGAGAGAGAGAGAGAGAGAGAGAGAGAGAGAGAGAGAGAGAGAACCGAATATAAATGAATAAAGATAGACCGGGTGAGAGAGAGAGAGAGAGGGGGTGGACTGAGACTAGTGGTCGAGTGGCTAGCACACTGAACCGTCATTCAGGAGACCGGGGCACCATGGCGACCATTCTCACAGCAGTATTTCGTGGTTTCCCTCTGTCCTTCAGGTCAATACTGCCACGACTGACTTCTCAATATCCAAAAAAAAAACATAACAAATAGTCTTTCATGTTATCTTGAGCGATGTTATCTTGTTATCAAGCGAGCTTACACGATACCTGAAAACTAACATCATAGCGATGGTGTGACTTGGTTCAGTCATTTCATGTACAATGAAAATACAATTCACCAAAATTTGATGCATGATAGATCAAAATGGACACAACAAAATCGCTCCCCATCGCCAACCCTTCGCCCGCGCCAAGGGAAGGACATTTTGTTTTCGATCTTCCGCGAGAATGGGTGGATATATTACGACCAAAATTTGATAGGTGATACAGATATAATAGAAATTATTCTATTATCTGTACATGTATTTATTCATTTATTCATTTATTCAACGGTACACTGTAGGCCTAATATTAACTAAGATCTATTAGCGTCGGTGAATGATGAATGATAGGTTATTTTTATTATGTGTTTTGAACATCGGGAAGGAAGTCTGCTGCACGGTGCTGTAGAAATTCATCTTCACTATTTTGTTTCCATGTTCACGAACCAGTGTCATTGAATAAAATAGTGTGCCAATTCCAAGATAATTCTGTGCTCTTTAATATTGATTTGACATTCTATTTTTGTAAATTCGTTTAGTTTAAAGATATTACGAGAATGAATTGCATCACATTCTTGGTATTCATGTAGGTATATTATCTTGAAACTGATCGAATTCACAAAAATAGGATATTAATATTAATATGTCATATTAAATAAAGAGCATAAAATCATCGTGGAGTGGTCCTACTTTTTTTATCCTATCAGACTGGTTCGCGAACATGTAAAAAAATAGTAAAGATGAATTTCTCTGATGTAGGCGTGCACCCACTTTAAGGAACGCTCACAGTGAACCTCAGTCAGGATAATCGATCATGACGGGATTCGAACCCCGATCTCCGGACGAGTCTCTGACTTTTTTTCTATTTCATGTTTTTCAAATAAATAGGCCTACATGAATATCATTCATCACATTCGGCGCAGCGAACACAATTATGGTACATAACACGTATTGGTCTGAGATTGCTTGATTGGGAGTCGATTCAGCAGAATATCCGTTTTATGGTGATAACTTTTGAACGATATGTAATATCGAAATTCTGAAAAAGAGGAAAAACAGATATTCCCATACCTTCAAGACGGTGTCAATAATAACTATTTATCTCACATCGCATAATCGTCAGGCGTATACGCTTAGTAAATGTGTATTTTCAAACGTAAACGCCTGACAATCAGTTGATTCGAAATAAATAGTTATTAATTACACCATCTTGAAGGTATTGAAAATATTTATGTTTCCTTGTTTTCAGAATTTCGATATCTCATACCGTTCAAAAGTTATCACCAAAACCCTGATATTCCGCTAAATCGACTTCCATGGACTCTTAAGAATGATTACTAAAAGTAAATGCTTGAAAATATAATAATGTATGTTAATTATGATAATTATTTTGTATTATTGAAAAACAGAACCAAGTCTCTGACTTGTTCACACATTTAGGTTCTCTGTGCGTGTACTTACAATCAATCTTGTCTGTAAAAGCAATAGACTTGCGTCTCAGTAGTAATTATCGTCTGTACTTTACAATTGTTCACGATACAATAAGGCATGTGGTGACACTGTTAGCTTTGTTCGATTCACATCTACTCATTGAGCTAAGCGAGCGTTTACACCGACATGATGTGAATACTAGACACTTCAGTTCCGTGCACACTTCTGTGAGTGGTGCTAGCTTGACATCACTCTAGAACTACTTGAAGGTGGGGGGGGGGGGCATGACTTGTTAGACGAGCTTTAGCGAGGATTCAATTTGACATACTGAAAAAAATTGGTGTTCGTTATAATGTTTTTTTATTTTTTTTTTTTTTCTATTTTTTTCTTTTTATGTTTTTTGTCGGTTCTCCACAGGTCAAACGGCTACAGCTATCAACTTCAAACTTTTTTTCAATATGGTTCCTCATCTAACTTAGATCTGTATAGTTTTGTGGCATTATCGAGGGGTAACTTTATTTTTATGAATTTTAGAAATTTCAAAAATACCCATTAGAATAACATGACGGAAAAAAAAGAAAGTATTTTTATTTTCCCAAAAAAATGAAATTTTGCGTGAAGTTGAATTACATTTTGATACACATTTCTAAAAATGTTCAGCTTGATCGGGTCAGCCATTTTGAAGAAAAACAATAAAATATGCTAAATTGGTACCACTCGAAGCAGTTCTTAACCATTACTACCCATACTATTACTATCCGCTCGTCTAACAACGCATATGGCGTTTTCCTAGTGTTTAATAAACATGGGCTCAATGTGTGAATTGTGTTGTGTTCCCCGTCTTCCTTCTAATTGTGTTCCATCTCCTTCATCTCACCGTCATCCTCCTTTTCTCCAGATCCTCATACTTCTCAGCACCAGCATGTGGTTTATGATAATCCCTCGTTACTGTATATCCCGATAGATGAAGGTCGTCTACCAATATAACAAACACAAATATCACCCCAATTCAACTATCGCTAGCGGTAGTAACTGAAGTCACCGTTGGGCGTGGGTTCGAGTCCCGCATAAGGCATGGAATTTTGTAAACAACCTTCCACCTATCATCACTTCATCGTTTCATTATCACCAGCTCATTCGAACCCCCGTATAACCTAGCTGTTGGTGGGGTCGCTAAGCAGCATTAAAAAAAACGAAAAAAAAACATAACTGTGTCAACTTTTGTGTTATGTAAATGTAATATTTTGTGGAGCGATGATTTTTCAGGGCGGGATTTACGATTATAAACACAACCACATCTTTCTAAAGCGATTGTTCGAAGCTGCATCAAGATTCTGTGTGCAATTATCGAAGTTCTCACGATTATTTGGTTGGTATACCGCCTCATCCCATTCACCTCCCGCGATAATTATTCTCCAAGTCGGTTTTTAAATGGTACTAAAAGTGACCAATGGGAACACAAAGATTTGTGACGTCATGACTCAGTTACCGAACCGTACTACGATAACGTCTGGTAGCAGTTTATCCCGAGTACATGTCGCTGTGACGCTATTGTTAGTAACGCTGCTCCACATGCTCGGGGTCCATGGTTTGGTTTGACTCCCGACGTGGTCGCTTTTTTATTTCAACAGGATAAGTATCAAATGTTGTATCGAGTGCAAGGTTATAGCCTATGTTGAAAGATTTTTTTTTTCAATTTGATCACAGAAACGAAAATAAATACCGGTACCCAAATTTGTGATTTCTTACTATTGTTTCTAGTCTCATTTAAAAACCGACTTGCAGAAAAAATCTCTTTCACCTCCCGTGGGTACAAGTCGTGCTCACTAGAAACAGAACTAGATCCCTGTCAGGCTATTGGTCCGACGTCCGCGCATGCGTATTGCTGTATATAGCCACTGTTGAGAGATGAGAATATCAATCTTGCCCGCCAGCTTTCTGTGAAAAGTGAAAAGTGAAGAAAATAACGTCTGTACTTTGTGTTATCCCCGAGTAAAAGACAGAGAGAGAGATTGCCTCTCAAGAAGCAGCTTTACACGGTGAAGGACATAATGAGTTGACTGGAAGAGTATAGACTTGCGTGTAAGCTCTCTCACGCCGTGACCTCTCACTACTATATTACTTATCAGTATTTTTTCAATTTCATCTTGGAAGAAATAAGCTAGGTTCACACCAAGCCAATACAGAACATTTTTAAAATACACGTTCTGGACTTTTGAAAAAACTTATTTCTGCGGCGAAGAAAAGTGGTGACAGATAGTGCAGTCTTGGACTCTTGGTATCAAAGTTTTTCTTCTTAATTTTAAAATAAGTTATATAAACGGTTATAATAACTCATTCTCAGCCTTGATTGGGAACAGAGAGATTGTATATCAAGAGTTCGAAGTTTAAAAACAAATGCACGTATTGAATTCGTCGCTGTTTGACAATGTGATCGAGTTTGTCTTGAGCGTCTGCCCGCTCTTCCCTCACATTGGTAGAACATTTAGTTGTATTTATTTATTTTCAATGGGTTCATATTTCAAGGAATTATTGATTAATGTTTGCTCAACGACCCCACCAACAGCTAGATTGTACGGGGGTACGAATGAGCTGGTGATTATGAAACTATGAAGTGATGATGAGTGAAAGGACGTTTATAAAAACCATTCAGGCACATAACCCACGCCCAACGGTGACTTCAGTGTCTGAAGCGTGCCTCAGCTGACTGAGCCAACGAGGGCGGCGATGAATTATTACATAAAGAAGTAGCAAAGTGATCAATAATGTAGACAGTAAATTTATCAATTATTTAAACAATTTTTGAAGTCAAATTAAATGAACGACGTCTATTTTTCCACGTGTATCGTCAATACATTTTTTAAGAGATTTATTTTGTCGAAATCAGAATGATGAAATTACAAATACCTTCTTCACAATTATTTATCATCACTGATTTGACTAGCTCGGTTGAAATTACTTCATCTCAAAGTGTATTTTCTTTTTTTTTCAGAACCCTCGTCCTGTGACGTCATGCAGTGACCGCCAATACGTCATCGCAATCGGTAAGCCTCTTTTCTATCACCTTCTGTTCGACCGCTGGTGTCGGTCGACCGTCTCCCCTATCCAACAGCATCACCGCGCGGGTGTTTCCACCTGGCAACACGTTGTCGTCAGTTAATCCTGTGCGTGCATGGACGGTAATACTTCTCGACCAAGTCGGAACCAATGAAGGTTCACTTACCAACCTCGGAAAGCTGGGAAAAAAGGCGAGATGAGTCAAGGATTGTGTTCGTCCGTACGAGAACTTGTTCACTTTCTCGGGCATCAAATTTAGTGACAAAATCTAACTCTACAACGTTATTCTGATATATATATATATATATATATATTTATATTTATATGTGTAAAACAGTTGTGTATATAAGGATATTATATGTTGCCCTGAGGATATTGTCTCATAATATATTTTTAATGAGGAGATGGAAAATATTATTTTTTGGTTTGTGTTTTCTTGGAAACCAAGTCGAATGATAATGTAGTATCGTCCGCCTATCGAAGCCAGTGAATACATGAAAGTAAGCTGTTAAAACTGGAGGCCGGTAAATCGTATCAAATATGTAACATATCCACCATATGGTGATACGCCTACTATTGTTTATAGCAGGGTAGGTTCATTAAATTAGCCATAGATGTCGTGCGATGGTTTACGACTCATAAAATGGCCGCATATAAACTTATGATATACACATCATCAAATATTGAAGCAATTTGTTGCCACAAAAAAAACTGCGGTGTTGTGGCAATATAACCACAACGCATTGATCACCTGACACTGACCCAGATATAGAAACTGCTTGGTTTATCGACAAGATGGCCGACACGGGGGGCCGGACGAATTTGGGGGGGGGGGGGAGGGGTACAATTATCATCCCCTCTAGAAATTACAGAAGTATATGAAATCCGAGGGGTTAACAACTCCTGAAATCCGGTGTGCACTTGCCATGAAATCCGTATGAAATTTCTTATTAAAATCCCCTGTAATCTCTTGAAATCACCTGAAATCAGGTGTAGGCCTACAACCCCTCGATGAAATCTAGTCATACGTAAGTCATGAAGGTTATTGCGAAGTGGAAACAAATCGTGAGGGATGATAATAAGCTCAGTATAGATTGATTATTGTTTGCTTAACGACCCCACCAACAGCTAGGTTATACGGGGGTACGAATGAGCTGGTGATTATGAAACGATGAAGTGATGGTAGGTGAAAGAACGTTCACAAAAACCCATGCCTTATGCGTGACTCGAACCCACGCCCAACGGTGACTTCAGTATCTGAAGCGGTGCCTCAAACGTCGCCGCTAGATGGCTCTTTCATTTCTAAAATGGTTTATTTGCTCGACATGCGGTTTTTATTGTTTTGAACATAGTTAGTGTATTTCTTTCTATTGTTTTTTTCTATTTTTCATAGCAATTAGTTTGTATGTTGAAAGTTTCTATACTGTGACTTGGTGTGGGTTCGGTTATATATAGTTTGTGCTGTGCATTGAGATAAAATCCTCTCGAAACAACACAAGACGTTGTTCGAGATTTAGTTGCACGTAAATCAACGTTACTTCTTTCAACTTTCAACCAACAAAGTACCAACAACCGTTACCATAGCAACACAGTGAACTGTTGGACTCTCAAAGATTGTGATTGGTTGATGTCAATTGGTGGACATTGTTGTCCATCTCTTGCAACAATGAGTGACGTCACTTGATGTAAACTTGTAGGGTTGTGATGTCCTTTAACTGTTTACCGACGCCACTTAAGGGTTGTGATGTCGTTTAATTGTTACCGATGCCGTTCTTGCAAGGTTGTGATGAACTTTAATTGTTACCGACGTCATCCTTGAAGGGGTGTGATGTCCTTTAATTGTTCACCTCTGCAAGTGGACCATATCACGTATATCAATAAAACTGCAACTTGAATTTAACTCACAAATAGGCCTACAAGTGTTATTAACCCACAAATATCCGGTTATCAACTTCACGTGCATTTCAATGCAATGTTTCCACAGTCTGCACATCATTGGGGTATACCTATATTTTCGTATACTTGTATACTGTTTTCCTTTAATTATTTCACTACAATAATTAGTTCGAATGTTGTTAGTTTTGTACTCCGACTTGGTGTGTGTACTAGGGCTTGGTTATAGTTCGTCTTGTAAATGGAGATAAAATGTTAATTTCTTTCCCCCGTATAATGTGAGTCTACGAGATTACGTTTTATAGGAAGTTTGCGTATTTCGAATCTTTTGGGCCTAATTGGAGTATAAATTGAGAGGATGTTATTAGAGTATACACTTGTGTTCAGGAAAGAAGAAGGTCGTCTACCAACATAACAAACATAGGCCCAAGTATCGTCGTTATATCTGATGTATAGCTCAAGTATTTTGATTTTTCAGGGTGAAGAAACGCAACTGCATCTTTGAAAAGCGTTAAATCATTGAAGGTTGCAGCAAGATTATATAACTATCAAAATGTGAAAGTAAAATAAGATTTTAAAAATGTATAGGGCCTATATACGTCACATGAAATGGACTTTTCCGAAATTCCAATTCATATTTATATGAAATCCGCGCGTATTTTACCATTAATCTTGTCACACATTTTATAGGCCTTATCGAATGCGCGATCACTTTTTCTGCTCTTTTAGTGCGTATTGGTATTTTGTTAGTAGTAGCTATTTTTGCAACGTGGGAATATAAAATATAGTAGTAGGGCTATAATACGATGACAATTTTCCTGTGGTTTCTAGAGTCTGCTTAATTTTGTAGCGGCTGTTTATGTGTATGTTTATTTTTTTCGAGGATTTGTACATGATACAAATATAGAAAATATCAAAACTTGAAACTAGAAATGAAAATAAGTAAACAGAGAGAAATAATTGAAAGAGATAGAGAATACATGTGAGATGATGGAATGGTTGACTAGTGTGACTTTGAAGTCAGAAATTCACTGAGGTCATAGAATGGGTTCTGAAGTAGAAAAGATTTCAGGTTGTATTTAAAAGATGAAAGTTTGGTAAGGCTGGTTATCTGTGCGGGTAGTTTATTATAAATAGTTGGCTGTGAGTGAAAAAAGCGAGAGAGTGTGTGAGAGAACGGATTGAGTTACTGTGACTTGTAGGGTAGTTATGTATAGAGGAATTTTTAGGAAAGAGGCTGGTATTGGAGTGAACATGGGAACTCCCAGTCTCGACGTTCTTCCGAAGGAGTAGCGCTTAGTTCTTATTTTACATAACATTTTATTGTAAATATTTTATACCTTCTTCAAGAGATTCAACATATCTTTTGTTTCTACTGTGTTGTAATTTTGATATCTCAAACCATTAAAAAGTTATTACCAAAAAACTGATATTCTCCTGTTAATAACGTCTTTACTTGTTTATTTTATTTGTATAATTCATCATATTAAGATCTGACAGGCAGTCATTTCAATAACTAATTACTCTCAATTACCATTTTATAAATAACTTGATACAGTTATCGTTGAGACGCGTCTTGCCGCATGACACTGTTAATTACAGGCCTTGCGCTGTGCGCTGTGAAATACCGCCCTGTACTTGACTGGGTCACGTGGTTTCCGGGCGAGCGTTATCGCAAAGGACTGGATCTCGACGGGAACTCTGTGGGAATAACGATGTATCGTGATTAGAGCAGGATAACTGGCAGTTAGCTGATCGCGTATCGGCTAACATGATATGCTAATGACTTGATTTGTGACTGGATAATGTCTTGATTTGATTGGTACAGACGTATAGTTATTCGCCAGTAAAAGTTGCAGACCTGTACGGTATATGCTGTTAGTGTTGGGCGAGTTATTCTACACAAATCGAGAAATTTATCTACACTAGGAAAACGCGTTATGTGTTTCCGCGTTGATGGATGATCTAATAAGAATGACATTGAATTCTTTCAAAAAGTTATATCAAGTTGATGTTTCGACGGCATTCAAGTTAAAAATCAATCTTTCCATTTGGTTGGTTTATTTCGTAGACTATACTCATGAAGGAAATATTAGATGCAATTTAATATTATATATTGTAATATTAGACTTCTATATGAGACGTGATGACAGCTGTATATACACACATATACCTTGAGACCATCCTTTTATATTCATTACTCATTCTCAATAATTTCTTCGATAATAAAGAAGGCCTTGTTTTAATCGTTCTCCATTAATTGGTGACACTTGTTGCTTGGATTTAATTGGTTTTTCTCAATTTAGCTAAAACGATGTGTAAAAATGTCATTATATAATTTTTTATATCTAAACGACTGATTGGATTTCAGTGAAAGTTTGAAATAACCTGTATCATTATATATTGAGATTTGGTGAAAATTTGAATTTTTTCGAAGGACATTTTTTGTACGAAAATTCTTCTCTGGCTTATTCTTATGGGTAATTTGGAAAATGGAAAACTAGTTTTCTCAGAAGTGGTGCAACCGATTGCGTATAAAAACTAATGAGATTCAATCCAAATGATGACACATGGGCATGCCATGCAAGTTTCAATCGAATTTGAATTTTCGTCTGACCTGTAGAGCGCGAAAAAAAATGTCCTTATTTTTCGGGTCAAGTGAAATTGAGTCTTCGCTTCGCTCATCCAATTATTTTTTTCCATTTTTAAAAGAAAATCAGTGTAATTGAATGAAATTTTCACATCTCCAAGATAATTTTATGATCGTTAGTTAATAGGACACATTATTTTCGTGAATACAACCAGTTTCAAGATAATACTTCAATGAATTTTATCACATTCGTTTTATTCATTGACGTATTATCTTGAAAATGATTGAGTTCACTGAAATAGGATGTCATATTAATTAAAGAGCATACAATTACCTTGGAGATGTGAACTTTTCACTCAATTACACTGGTTTTTTAAAATTGAAAGAATAGTAAAGATACATTTCTCGCTTTGTGTAAGCATCGTGCACGCACCCCCTTAAGGGAGAGGGAGAGGGAGAGGGAGAGAGAGGGAGAGAGATCCTGAATGATTGGGAAAGATGCGTAAGAAAGCATGTTCCATGCAACCGTTGAAATATGGCACTTCCACCAGCATAACCCGGCACCTCCACCAGCATGACCTGGCACCTCCACCAGCATGTCATTATCGCCAGCTGTTTGCTGCCCAAAGCCTGCCAGTTCCTTCTGACTCTTCTTATTACTAAAGTACTATTCGTACTCTTATAAGAGATTATTATTTTCTTCTTATTTGAGGAATTGTTTGTTTTAGTTGATTGGTTCGCTCCGTTCAACAAAGAATAACGCAAGCAGATAAATTAACATTTTGAACGATTTTTCTTTCATTCGGTTGGAAAGTGCGTTATTGATACGTCACCCAATCCTATACTTCTGTTCACGAGAGGTGGTTGCCGTCTACCAACAAAATCATCGTCAACTCGCTTTGACCTTGAACATTAATCGCTTTTGAAAGATGCTGTTGTGTTTCCGATTGTAAATCTCGTACTGACATATCGTTGACTCTCAAATTACAACACGTAGCGTATTGTTTGACTGATGATCCCACCAACAGCTAGATTATTCGGGGTTTATTTTACAATACAGCTATACCGGCACATGTATAGCTCAGTTGCAAACGCGCTCCATTCATGTGATCCGGGAGGTGCGTTGCATATCGAACCCTTTTCGATCCCCGCCATTGTAAATCGTTACAGTTTTTTTCGTGTTTTCCCTCCGTAGTCTGGGAAAATGTCGAAATGGTTCCTACAATACAGGACACGACCGCATCCTTCCCATAACCTAAGGCATATTCATCTCATCATCCCGCCAATCGTTCGTCCGACGCCAATAGATCGTAGCTGTCTTCACAGTGCGTCGTTAAGCTGGATGAAATAGCATGCATACAATACAGCTATACAGATAAAGCGGTGATGGCAGTGAATGTTAGTATAGCTGACTTTCTGTCGTGAACACAAGTATACAGTAGATGTAGCCACCCTGTTATTGGCTCTGATTACATATGTATCAAGCGCCGTGTCGGGTGACAGCCACTGCGCACGCCTGCTGCGCATGTCCTGTGCTATAATTACCGGCTCGGTTTAATCATGGAGCACGGCTAAAACCTGAATCTCTAATTGTCAATGAATGGATGGGATTGAGTTTTACCATTAACTAAGTGCTTCGCAATTTATTAAAACTCTTCCCTAACTTGCCTGGAGTTTGTCAGGTCGTCTCTCTCTCTCTCTCTCTCTCTCTCTCTCTCTCTCTCTTCTCTCGCTCTCTCTCTCTATCCGCTAGATCTCACTCTCCCTCTATCTCACGCACTACCTCTCTATATCGCTCTCTCTTCTCCTCCCTCCTGTCCTCTCTCTCTCTCACTCCTCGTCTCTCTCGTCCTCTCCTCTCTCTCTCTCTCTCTCTCTCTCTCTCTCTCTCTCTCTCTCTCTCTCTCTCTCTCACTCTCTCTCTCTCTCTCGCTCTCGCCCCCTCCCCCTTGTTGTTATGGCAACGAGTGCTGATATCGGCTTGACGCTGACGATAAATAGGTTTGACCGTTTTCTCAATCTGAATCACTGAAATGAAAAAAAAAATCCAATTCCGTCATTTATCTAATCGGATCGAATTGATTCACTTTCTCTAAGATAACTGATTTGAATTGTTAATGATTTTTTCACTTGTGTTGCGTTTACTACCTAAGATCTATTGGCGTCAGATGAATGAATAATGAGTTAATTGGATGATGAGATTAGTGGAAGGGAAGCACTAGCACTTTTTGATAGTGCCCTGTGTACGTTTACTTTTATAGAGGAAAACCACGAAAGCCGCCCCAGTGGCCAAGTCAATTATCGCTAGCTGTAGTTACTGAAGTCACCGTTGGGCGTGGGTTCGAGTCCTGCATAAGGCATGGGTTTTTGTAAACGTCCTTTCACTTATCATCACTTCATCGTTGCTGTTGGTGGGGTCGTTAAGCAGCATTGAAAAAACAAAAAAACACGAAGACCTGTAGTTGTTCATTAGCCCTAGACTTATTAGTTTACTAATCACAGTATGTTTAATGAGTAAGTATGTTTATGTTGAATGCGTATGTTCAATGTTCACTGAGTTGATAGTAAGTGAAAGAATATCAATTATCAATTGATAAGAGGAAGTCAGAAGATTTTTTCCTCCCCGATGTAGATGACGAAATGTTCGTGAAAGTTCCCCGTGCACGCTCTTGTACGGCGCATCGGCTTGCGTGTGATTGGCTCATGGAAGGGCGAGAGGGGGAAAGGGAAGGAGGGATTTTAAAGTTTGTTAATGACTAAAAAGAGGAAATTATGCATTCATATCTGTGCGTATAGACGTGTAACGCTCCACAGAAATCACTCTTAAAAGCATGCAAATTGAGTTAGCGGTGTAAAAAAGAAGTGTGAAAGTAAATTAATTGGAGAGGTTTTTTTCAAATCATATTTGTTAAAAGTACGAGGATGAAAGACTGGAATATATTAACGACAAAGTTCTGTTTTTAGATATGCATGACTTGAGATACAATCTAGCGCACTTGCACGACTCTGTTTTACCGGCTTGAGATAGAATCTAGCGCACTTGCAAGACTCTGTTTTACCGGCTTGAGATAGAATCTAGCGCACTTGCAAGACTCTGTTTTACCGGCTTGAAATAGAATCTAGCGCACTTGCAAGACTCTGTTTTACCGGCTTGAGATAGAATCCAGTGCACTTCTAGCATCGCACAAGTCGCAGGGTTTGACATCAACATGTTCACGCAGACTTATCCGACTTGGAACTGTGTTGTTTTTGGGTGAAATCGGTTGGACCATTTTTGAGAAATACCATCTCTATGTTTCTAAAAACCCTATAAGATTGGGCCGGGCGGAGAAATTTGAAAGATGAAATCTCTTCAGAAAAAGAGTCAAGTGAGTCGCGTTTTCGATTGTACTTTATGTAGCCATCTCGCTCGTCTTATAACGCATATCCTGTGTTTGCCTGGTGCGTATAGAAGCCTAACGCTGAAACTATACTTCATCTCTCTCTCTCTCTCTCTTTCTCTCTCTCTCTCTCTCTCTCTCTCTCCTCTCTCTCTCTCTCTCTCTCTCTCTCTCTCTCTCTCTCTCTCTCTCTCTCCTCTCTCCTCTCCTCTCCTCTCTCTCTCTCTCTCTCTCTCTCTCTCTCTCTCTCTCTCTCTCTCTCTCTCTCTCTCTCTCTCTCTCTCTCTCTCTCTCTCTCTCTCTCTCTCTCTCTCTCTCTGCTCTCTATTATTTAACACATCTCATCAATATAGAGGTAATAATGAGACAATTGGTACTCTTATAATATCTTGTCGTACCAACCTCACCCCATTAAACAGTCTCAACAAACGGTTAGCATATTTCCGTGTGCTATGTCTATCTATGCAAATAGTCACACAATCTTCTCTCCCCCCCCCCCCCCCCTGCACCGTCACTCGTACCCTCGAAAGAAGGTATTCTACCAACATAAAAAACACAAATATCACCGTTTCATGTGTAAAGCTGTGATATTATTAGGGTATCATGACTTTTAAAGACGAGGTTTACGATAAGAAACACAACTGCATCTTTCAAAAGCGTTAAATCCGTGAAGTGGGACCGAAATTATGTAATTATAGCCTGAAAATGGTTATTTTTCCATATTTTTTCTTCTTTCCGTACATTACTTTGTTCATAGTTTTTTTTAGACTGTACTCGAATTTCATGAGTGTATCTTGATTATTTGTCAAGTCAAAAAATGTTTGTATATGTGCCGCTAAGTGCGAAATGAGTGTTATTACAGTACTTTGCAGGTCAATAACTCTGTAACATTTTTCCCTACCCTTTTGTTGATTTAAATTCCTACTTCTTTTTATGGTATGACTTAGTAGGTTCCAGTTTTAGTTTTCGGATTCTCATTTAATTGTCACATTAAACTTTGGATCTCTTCAGAATTATCTCGAGTCGTTAATAAATGGGAAAATGGTGAAACTTGATAATCTGCAAAAATCTGGATGTTTTATTTTCCGCTATTTCAAAAATTTGTAAATCATTCAGTTTTGAATATTTCTGAAAAACAGTGCTAATTTTTATGTCACCAACTGTTTTGAATAAGAATGAGAATGAATCAAACATGTGAAAACAAAAATGTGTATAGAGTAGGCCTAGGCATTTTTGTAATTCAATATTTACTTGAGTTTTTAATCAAAATTTGATGGAATATTTTTGATATATATTTTATTTTATTCATTTTATTCAGTTTCACTTTGATCCTGATGTTCTCTAGAAATGTTGAGTAAATCGGTCCTATATCATAGAAGTGTACATTCCCATTAATATTATATAGTTGGTAGACTACCTTCTTCCGTGGATACAAGTGGCTGTGAAGGGAGTTCTGGTTTAATTAAAAATGAAAATGACAATCTGGCCGGAACGGCTCTGCTCGGAACGGCTGTGCTCGGAACGGCTGTGCTCGGAACGGCTGTGCTCGGAACGGCTGTGCTCGGAACGGCTCTGCTCGGAACGGCAAGGGTCTCTGACGTCATGAAACTCGCGTCTAATTATCTCCTAATGAAATCTAGTACTTTTATTCTTTGCAGACGCTATACGGTTGGCCGTACTGTGATCATGAATATAACCTAGATATTCTTCTGTGACAATTAAATTCCTTGATGTAATTATTAGTGCGAAGTTTGCGAGGTTGGTAGGACTGAAAGTCATATCAGTGTTGTACAAATAGTCTTGAGTTAAAATGTAATAATTAGGTTTTGAAAGTTTGGTTTGGAAGTTGGTATTAACGCGTGGCCTATGATCGCTGATGAGGACTTCTAGAGGTCGAGAAAATTCTCTTAGTCAGAGTAAAGGGAGATGATTTTATTTTTTTAATCGATTTTCATAATTTCGCTACTTTCATATTTTCGGAATACTTATCTACGGTGAAAAAGTATGGTCACAGACAGGGTAGTCCTGGTGTCAAAGTTCATTGTTTGTTATTCGAAATGGTCCATATATAATTATCTGTATTGTTGACAATTAAGACCGCCTCGAAGTGTTGAAAGCCGCTCCTAAACGGTGTCACTAATTCATCGCTATAGCAATCAATGATGGGCGCATGGGAATATTCCCCGGGAATGTTCCCGCTAGTGGGAATATTACCGGGAATATTTCCTATGTTTGAATAAATTTCCATATTCAGGGAATTTATTTTCTGAAAAATGAGTTCAGCAGTTAGATAATTAATTAGATAATTCAGCAATTTCTCTCCTATGTGTATATTATTTTTATTTATTTTCATTTGTTTTTCAAATGGTGGGTTTTCAGAATCCAAGACCGTACTCTTGGTGGTAGAAATATCTTGCCGGCCTCAGATGAGAAGATTTGTAGTACCCTTTTTGTTTTTATGTAATGTTTTCTGATTATTTTTCATATAGATTAGCTCCATACACCAAAAATTATATACCGAAAATTATAGTTTCTTATTTCTTCATATCCTTCCTTTTTCATACTTTAGTGAACTGTAAGTAAGCAGAAAAATATATTCCCTGAAAATTCCTATTTTGGGAATATTCCCGGGAAAATTCCTGGGAATATTACCCAAATTTCAAATTCCGGGAATTTACCCATCACTAATAGCAATCAATGATTGTACATCAAACTTCCGATGTTGATAAATGAAAAGAAAAGCATAATAATTGCTACAGTCAAGGTCTTTGCAATGAAGTGTACCGCACACAGACCACGATGTAGTGATACCAACCTACTTCATCATAATATAAAGAAGGTGTGCCGACTACCATACTAATAACATGGCGGGCAGCCGGGCATTATTGTTTGCTTGCCGTCAGATCAGAGCCCAAATCCCCCATTTACCCCAGCGGACTCTCTTGTGAACTAGATGAGATTGAGTGGCTATACGGTACCGGTGACATTATTGAACTTATAAAATCTATCATTTTCGTGAAAAACAAATGCTACCTATAACGTAATAATTCTACTGAGCCGTGTATAACATTGTTGAGCATTGTTGTTCAATATAGTTCGATATAAAAGCGATAGTTGCGCGACAGGCAAATGTGCCCTCTATGACGGCAGACGTCCTCCAATTGGAAGGCTGAGTCGGCACACCTTCTTTATATTATGATGAAATAAGTTGGTATCACTACATCGTGCACAGACTGTACTCGACATTACAGTTCAGTAATATGTAGTTTCTGAGTGACAGTTGACAGTTTGTTGAGAGTTGGGGGGGGGGGGGGGGGGGTTGTCAGCGCTCGTTCAATCACATTAGACGATTCCGTCAGAGAAATTGAACGCTCGCCTCAACATCCAATCATCTTCCAATGTACCGACTTACAACTTGTGCAGGTTCAAAGACCTTCACACGTCTGTTGAAGCTGTTGCTGCACTACCAGCTGATTTGTAATTGTTATCAAATTAGGCCTATAGTAATTGCTTTCTAATAGGTTATTTAATTAGTTTCCATGATAATACATGTCAAGCTGAGACGATGAATGATGAAATAATAACGATCAATTTATAAATGCTGCTCTATACTTTTATTTCAATGTTACTTAACCCCACCAACAGCTAGGTTGTACGGGGTACGAATGAGCGGATGATAATGGAACGTAGAAGTGATGATGAGTGAATTAGGACATTGACATAAACCTGTGCCTTATGCGAGACTCGAACCCACAACCCACGCCCAACCTGGCTTCAGTTTGTAAAGCGGTAGAAAGCGGTAGATGGAAGGTAGAAGTGATGATGAGTGAATTAGGACATTGACATAAACCTGTGCCTTATGCGAGACTCGAACCCTCAACCCACGCCCAACCTGGCTTCAGTTTGTAAAGCGGTGCCTCAGCCGACTAAGCTACAGAGGGAGACTACTGCTGACTAGAACATATTGCGTATTGATTTATACTTGTATTCACTAGATATGAAGGTTCCGAGCGACCGTCCCCCCTATCCCACAACACTAGCGCGCTGGTAGTTTGGTCCTACCTCTCTCGGTAACACAACTACCTATCTAACCTATACGAAGTATAAGAGTGACGTGGAGCTTTTCCATGTTGGTATTGCCGACCAGCCTCCCTCCGTAGCTCAGTGAGTTGACGAGGTGCGTGCACGGTGCTAGAGAAATTCATCTTTTCTATTTTTTCCAAGTTCACAAAACAGAGTAATTTGATGAAAAGTGCTCATGTCCAAGATAATTTGATGCTCTTTAATTATTATGACATTTTATTTTTGTGAATTCAATCAGTTTTAAGATAATTCGTCAATGAATTTCATTACATTCTTTTTATTCATTGACGTATTATCTTGAAATTGATTGAATTCACTGAAATAAAATGTAATATTAATTCGAGAGCATGAAATTATCTTGGAGAGGTGAAGTTTTCATTCAATTACACCGGTTTATGAACATGGACAAAAATTAGTGAAGGTGCATTTCTCTGTTTGTATAAGCACCGTGCATGCACCCCCTTAAGGCATCGCTTTAAAAACTGAAGTCACCGTTGGGCATGGATTCTATTCCCGCACAAGGCATGGGTTTTTGTAAACTTCCTATTTCACTTATCATCACTTCATCGTTTCATCATCACCCGCTCATTGGCACCCCCGTATAACCTAGCTATTGATGGGGGTCAAAAACAATAATCATCATCATAGAAGAACTTCTTTCGTGGAAACAAGTATAGTTATACTTTCGAACATTCAACGAATATAATTGGCTCACTATAACTGACGGCTGTAAACGCAAGCTCGTCCAAGCTGTGGCTTAGGCGGGACGGTCGGTCGCAGCCGCCGATGACAGACTAGTCTAGACACCAGACTAAAGGGAACAATACGAGCCAATTACGGTAATTGTCCGTCGTTTGGAGGAGATAACGACGCGTCTTGTTAGAATCGCGTGTTTCATGTCGGATTATTAGACATTCTTTGCTACAAATAAACTTAATTGGTCTTGAAAATCGTTTTATTCTAATCGTTTTTGGTAAATCTAATAGGTCGTTGATAATTAGTATGTATCATTATTTTGATAAGAGATGTAGAGTTGTTTGAATTCAGTGTTGTCTGATTTGGTATCGTAAAGGTCCTCGAGATTTATAGTGACCTTATCTGGGGTGAAAAGTATAAAGGGTTGATCTGTTATAAAGGCGTACTCAATCACGAGTATTGACATCCAGTTGTCAGGCTATACTTTATTTATATATCCATTCATATCGAGTTTGACGTCCGTCCACTCATTATAATAATGTAATAATTTCTTTGCTATTCTATAAGCTTTTTGTAATAAAATCTTCGGTACATCAGGTAATTTGTAAACGAGGGGTTTACAACTCGAAAATTTGGTGGACACCTGATTTCAGATTTCAAGATTTCAGGTGATTTCAGGGATTTCAAGTGATTTCAGGGATTTCAAGTCATTTCAAGGGATTTCAAGTGATTTCAAGGGATTTCAAGTGATTTCAGGGATTTCAAGTGATTTCAAGTGATTTCAGAGGATTTCAGGACACATGTGATTTCAGGTGATTTCAGGTAATTTCAAGTGATTTCAAGTGATTTTCAAGTGATTTTCAAGTGATTTTGAGTGGTTTTATTGATTTCAGGTGATTCCAAGTGATTTCAGGGATTTCAGGTGATTCCAAGTGATTTCAGGGATTCCATGGCAAGTGTACACCTGATTTCAGGAGTTGTTAACCCCTCGTTTGTAAACCGATATTGCCATCCATATTTAATATTACAAATTTTGAGTCGTTAGCATTTTCGACGAATATTGTCTGTACCTGTGTGATGTAGGCCTATTGTTGATTTGCACGGTTCAAGCTTTATTATCATTAACATGCACTACCATGCGCCTGGACAATAACCCTTAAGGAGGTGCATGCACAGTGCTTATAAAAATAGAGAAATTAACCTTCACTATTATTTTGCCCTGTTCAAAAATCAGTGTAATTGAATGAAAAGTTTACATGTCCAAGATAATTTCATGCTCCTTCATTAATATGACATTTTATTTTTGTGAATTCAATCAGTTTTGAGATAATACGTTAATGATTTCATCAGATTATCTTTATTCATTGACTTATTATCTTAAAACCGATTGAAGTCACTGAAATAGAATGTCAAATTAATTAAAGAGCATAAAATTATCTTGGAGATGTGAACTTTTCATTCAGTTACACTGGTTTTTGAACGTAGAAAAAAATTAGTGGAGAAGAATTGACGAAATAGAGAAATTCTATTTTTATAAGCACCGTGCAAACCCTTGGAGCTCCTTGAAGTTCGAACAAGAAATTACCTCGAACGTATTTCTTCTCGTTTCTTCAGATTCAACATTCTGAAATAACTGATTACCTGCACCCGAGAAATGAAGGTTTGAACCAGCCGTGCGCTAGTGTTCTGGAATGGGTCGGAACCTCCATTTCTCGTGGATACACGGTAGAAAATGTCAATGTGTATATTTTGTTCAAGTTATTCCAGTAAATATGTGAGATGTTTTCCAATTAATCTTGTTCGTGCCTGGGACTGTATCGATCTGCTTAGTGCTGTGAGCGCCTTGAATAGGCGGCCTTATTGAGGCACAACAATACAGTGCTTCCGGTTCCGATCGACCGTCGTCTCATTACATTGACACTAACGGTCGGGTGTGTCGACCGTCTCTCTCTCTCTCTCTCTCTCTCTCTCTCTCTCTCTCTCTCTCTCTCTCTCTCTCTCTCTCTCTATCTCTCTCTCTCTCTCTCTCTCTCTCTCTCCCTCTCCCTCTTTCTCTTTCTCTCTCTTTCTCTCCCTCTCTCTCTCTCTCTCCCCCTCTCTCTCTCTCTCCTTATCTTCTCTCTCTCCTTCTCTTTCTCTCTCTCCTTCTCACACTCTCTCCCTCCCTCTCTCTCTCTCTCTCTCTCTCTCTCTCTCTCTCTCTCTTTCTCTCTCCATCTCCCTCCCTCTCCCTCTTTCTCTTTCTCTCTCTTTCTCTCCCTCTCCCTCTCCCTCTCCCTCTCTCTCTCTCTCTCTCTCTCTCTCTCCCTCTCTCTCTCTCTCTCCCAATCTCTCTTTCTCTCCCTCTCCCTCTCTCACCCTATCTCTCCCTCCCTCCCTCTCTCTCTCTCTCTCTCTCTCTCTCTCTCTCTCTCTCTCTCTCTCTCTCTCTCCCTCTCTCTCTCTCCAGTTATTAACTAATATTCTCTATTAGAACGTGTTACACTGAGATATCTTTTCGTTTCATTTCTTTCACATTTTTCTCATCTCAGTTTGAAATTGGCAATATTATATTCCAGAGATTTCCGACAAAGTTTCCCCCTCGATACAATTCACTTCATTTCTAATATAGCTAGCAGTTTGGAAGATATCAATATATTCTGAGGCGTGTAGCCCAGATTTAATTAACGACTGGCAAATGGAATCAATTGGAATTTGTACAAATGAAGAATCTCATGAATTTTTTTTCGTAAAATTGTTTGATTCCAAATGTATATATAGATATAGAAGACACATTCCAACATTTTATCCAGTATTCTAATACAGTATTTTCCTTCAGGACATTGAAGGACATTACAATCCGGGGGCGGGATGAGAATGAAAGATGACACCTTTTTTTTTCATTATCTTTTTTTTTACATACAAAAATACACATAACAGTAAAAAAATCCACAAAGTCTCCAAGGAATACTTAACTGTGGGAGAAAAAAAGTGTATTATAATCCGTGTATTTTTAGTTTTTATATTGAATTTATGAAGAAGGTAAATGTAAATATGACTGATGAATTGAGTGAGAAAGTTCTGTGAATACAAACATAAGAGATATAATTTTCAGAATGGACTATTTTCCCCGTGATTCCAGAAAAAAATAGAAATCTTAATTCCAGAAATCGTAATCAATAATTATGTCCTGCAGAGGCTCCCGAGTGATGACGTAGGCATAACCTGATTCGTATAAACAGTATCGGGTAATACTTACGTCATAACTCGGTAAAGGGGGCGGGTCCTGGAGGTCAAATAAATTGTTCATATTTTCTACCGATGAGTTGATGATTTCTAGTTATCTCTAATCATAGGGGGTAAAATAGGATCTTCGTTCTTTCAAAACTTGCGCTAGGGTTGTGACGTCCTTTAATATTGTTAACGAGTTGGTTCGTCTTGAGCCGATTGGGCGCGACGAGGTCGTTACGTCACGGGCTCGTGCCACGAGGGACTGCCGATGATGGATTGGTCGGGAGTCGGGCTCGGGCTCGGAACCCGGGTCTCCTGACGAGCAACGCGATCAAGGGGGCTGGAGGGAAAACGCAAGTGCGGCACACGTATCGGGGGATGAGAAATCGACATTTGTATGGGGAAATGTTTCATTTCTGTAATTTATACTTGGTTAGGGATTTCCATTAAAATGTTTTAGACCCGATCTTGCGAACCGTTAGTTAGCGGATCAACTTGTGGTCACCATTGGTTAACTATGTGATCTTCATACCTCAACTTAGATTATTATGATTGATTAATGCTGCTTAACGACCCCACCAACAGCTAGGTTATACGGGGGTACGAATGAGCAGGTGATCATGAAACTATGAAGTGATGATAAGTGAAAGGACGTTTACAAAGACCCATGCCTTATGCGGGACTCGAACCCACGCCCAACGGTGACTTCAGTTGCTGAAGCGGTGCCTCAGCTGACTGAGTTACCTAGGGCGGCCTTAACTAATAGTTATAGCTAATCAGATGCCCCTAGGAATTCGCAAAACCGGCTTCAAGTGGTTATGTTTTCTTTCATTCTGAATGTAACGATTTTTAAAACTGTATCATCATATTGGGGATGTAAGATCGCCCTTGTGGTGCCCCGTTCAAACGATCTCATCTTTCATCCATAGCCTTAATTGAGGAACAATGATTTTGTATCAAGTTTCAATGTTATTAAAATAAAATGAAAATAAAATCATATTTTCCAATAACCAGTGTCATCGAGGAAATCCTGGACAGCCCTGTTTCAGCACGGTGGAAATAGGCCTATAGTGAAATTATAGTCAATACATTTTCATCCATTTTTTCAGGAAATAAAAATGGTCTTTGTATAATAATTTGGTTCTCAAATTTTTCTTAAGCATTCAATTCTGTGGCAGTATCACTTGGATTGCCTCCTTCCAATTGAATTGAATATCCACTTGGATACGGCCTCAGTCCTTCAGTTATCCCCTGGGCCTGGTCTCAGTGTTTACCATTACCGAGTCCTGGGCTCATCTCTCATCCTCTTCACAGCTAGACCACGTGGTGGCACTTGGGGAAATATATTTCTAATTAATACCCTTATCAACAACAGTATATAGCATTTGTATTTAAATCCGTATCCTTATATAAGAAAATAATTACAATTCTAATTAGATTTTTGTTGAAAGAAACTCGATTTTTCCCGCCGAATTATTTGTGATGAGCGTTTTAATGAAGTAGGCCTGCTCTGAATAATTCTACACGAGGACGTTTGATCTTGTTAATTGCAAGACTACTCGGATTAGTGCTAAGAACACGTATATAATTACTACTGTTACTAATTGTGACGTACACGTTACATTAAGGCTATTCATCCGTCTAAAAATGAGAAAAATTACTTCGGACAAAAAAAATCTATTTTCAGAATGAACTAATGCTGAACCATTGAAGTAAATTGATATGAAAATGATTTAAAAATAATTCAAAATATTTTGTCCCGCTTTTTCCGTTTACCAGCAAAATAAATACAGAGCTCGGGGCAATTACTCAGCAATAATTGTAAGTACTTGACACTTGTCGAAGTTGATGTTCAACTGTTGGGCATGTCATCAGATAGTTGTCATTTTAATACGTTTCGCCGTTCGACTAAAATCGACGTTTTAGTTGCCTGGATATTTTTGCAAAATTGTATGGTATTCCTTATCCGTATCAAATTTTAAAAAATCCGTAACAAAAAATCATTAAAAATGATCATATTAATTGAAAGGTAAGACTTATGAAAATGTGATGACACGCCCATTAGTGTGAACATTAACTTTGGCAGATTTCGAAATTCTACCGTTATTTTTGTGGCGCTGGATGCCACGAACTTTTCTATTTATTTTTCCGGTACACGGAATAAAACGGGACAAAATATTTTGATGAATTTCTCTTCAGTTTAATATCAATTCACTTCAGTAGTTCTGCTTTACTTAATTCTGAATATAGTTTTCATTAGAAGTAGTTGTACTCATGTTCAAATGGATGAACAGCCTTAAATGAGAAAATAATTAAAATTTTAATTAGATTTTTTTTGAAAGAAACTAGATTTTTCTCCATGCACTGAATTATTTGTGACAAGCGTTTTACATAAATTACTCTGAATAATTGTATATATACGAGAACATTTGATCTTGTTTTAAACGACTAATTGCAAGACTACTAGAATAAGTACTAAGAACATATATAATTACTGTAAGTAATTGTAACGTTCGTGTTTCGTTAAGACTTTGCTTTACGTTTCGCGATGTCGAGATTTCCCTTGGGTTCTCGTTGTAAGGAGGTTTAAATGTAAGAAAACGTCACGTCAGATCTTGCCCGGATACACGGTGTGGTTGGTGCAATGGTTGAACCAATCAGTTCAATTCTAATGAATGGACTACTTTTTGACATCCTTGTTAGACGAGCTTTAGCGAGGATTCAATTTGACATACTGAACAAAAGTGGTGTTCGTTCTTATGTTTTTTTTTTCTTTTTATGTTTTTTTGTCGGTTCTCCACAGGTCAGACGGCTACAGCTATCAACTTCACCAACTTTTTTTCAATATGGTTCCTCATCTAACTTAGATCTGTATAGTTTTGTGGCATTATAGGGGGGTAACTTTTTTTTTATGAATTTTAGAAATTTCAAAAATACCCATTAGAATAACATGGCGGAAAAAAAAGAAAATATTTTTATTTTCCCAAAAAAATGAAATTTTGCGTGAAGTTGAATTACGTTTTGATACACATTTCTAAAAATTTTCAGCTTGATCGAGTCAGCCATTTTGAAGGGAAAAAATATGCTAAATTGGTACCACTCGAAGCAGTTCTTAACCATTACTACCCATACTATTACTATCCGCTCGTCTAACAACGCATATGGCGTTTGCCTAGTGTAATTTAATGAGGGGAGCGAAGACTACGTGAAATTGTAAAAAATAAAAATGAAAAATGGATGAAGATTTTTTTTTTTACATTTGGAATAAAACAAGTTCGATATTTCAAATTCATTTTCTATTTAAGCAATCTGCGTTATTCGTATTTATATTTTTATATGTGCAACGAACTTTTTTGAACAGATCAATAAAATGGCAGCCAAAAAGTAAATAAAAAAGTTTAAAATAGCATTGAAAACACGTATTCAATAGGCCTACTGGTTGGTTGGTTTGGTTATGGTTGATACAAGTACTCTCTATTTTTTCGTAATGACTGCCACGGTTCATAAGTTGATGCCTTATGACGTATCATTACACAGTATGCGACTCTTTATGCAAAACCGAGTCATGTCCATGCTGAAAACAGAAGTTGAGTGAAAATTGGATGTTTCCTAAGATGTATCTTGAGTAATTTTTGGAGCTATTGGTTTTAATAGACAATTTTGAAAAAAAAGGATTCGTGGATTTCCATGTATTGGTCATCTTATAAAATGAAAGTAATTCATAAATATCACCCATTATTTCGCGAAAGTTGAAAAGTACCACCAACTGATATTTATACAAATTATATATTAATTATTATTATTATTATTGTGGTGTTTATATTGACATTTGTTATGTTACATTTTCCATATTGACATGAAGTTATAGCAATAGTAGGCCTATATTTGGTTATATGTAAAGCTTGCGTGTAATTTGTTTAGATTATTTATTGTTGTTCCATTTATTTTTATTGTAGTTATTTGATGTGAGTTAATAGTTGAACGTGACTTGATTATTATTTATTCGTGTGAAAGAAGAAGAGTGAATTATCTTTGAATAGAGTATTTTCACTTTATTCCACAGGTTAACCCTCGCTGGGTTTTGTGGACATTTAGGAATGAAAAATGTCTTTGTGATAATGTATACATTTGTTGGATGATGATTTTTATTTTTCAGTAATTAGTATTCATTTTTATTATAATTGTTTCTATTCTAATTTTTGTTATTCAGTTTTAATGCCTTGCCACCGCACTTGAGTGCAACTAATCAGTAACTAGTATTCATTTTCATTATGATTGTTTTTGTTCCAATTTTAGTTATTTAGTTCTAACACCTTGCCACCGTACTTGAGTGCAACTTTGAGTGTATAATAAATAAATAATAATAATAATTCACGTTCGATGCACATATTGAATATGACCTGTGTCAAACTTGTGCGATTACGTCTACAAATCCCCTTGAAGTAATTTAATAACGTTGATTGTCATAACGCTAACGCTCCACCAACAACGAAGACATTAGCTCTAAACACTTCTCTAAAATCCTCCCCAACACGAGTGTTATCACATTACCACTATTCATCACACAACATTTTACCAGCTGTAATTAAATCTTTAACAGATTTTTAACCCTTTTCGAAAAATAACAATTATTAATAATTACCCCTTAACGAGTTTCTAATGTATTTCACCCGCTCCCAACTTTCTCAAATAATTCTATTAGCGTAAACAAAGAGCAAGTAATTAGCGCATCGTTTACCGAGATCTAGCGTGTTTTCTTGTTTGTAGGTTGGCAACAGCGCGGAGCGTGTTTCGATAAAATCACATGTTGCTAGCGCGGAAGATTTAGTTTGCTTGCAGATGCTGCAGGTGTAGGGTCGTGTGCACATCTTGCTCATCTGACGTTTGTTAGTTGTGTTCTTGAGATACGAAACCGATCGAACGCGTCGTGAAATATCGGACTGTTTTCTTTTTATGTGTTTATATCTATATATATATATAAATCTATAAATGGTGTAATTCTTGGAAGCGGAAGTGGTTTTATTGTGGGTGTTGAGGAAACGTCAATATCATGGAAGTTATCGGATAAGACAGGTAAATAAACTATGTTCTTTTTTTTTCATAGCAAATAAACATCTACGTTATTCAATTATTGGTTTTTAGCACGGTTTTATATCGCCTTTGGCTCGGTCGGTTAAAGGCATTGTGATAGAAACTGAATTTGAGTTAGGCTTGGGTTAGAGTACCCCGCATAAGGCATGGTTTTTGTAAGGTTCACTCATATAACATCTGCTCGTTCGTACCCCCAAATAACTTGACTGTTGGTGGGACACTACATGAACTTCGACGAGATATTGCAGTCATTATCCAACTCGCTACTGTGTAGTTTTGAGGTGCAATTAATTGAACCACTTTTTAAGGAAGACGATTTTGAAGTTCTGGAAACCCCCATGAGAACAATCCAGAGGGGAAAATGTGGGAAAAATATTATTTTAGTATAAATTCAAATTGTCAAGTAATTCAAGAATACGAATGTTGGACATTATTACAAAGTTTTACATGGTTGTTCACTATGCGTAGGTATTGTGAGTTTTCATTAATTTAGGTTTTTGTAGGAATTGCAATATTTTACTCGTATATTTCATCTTGTCTAAAAGTGATAGAGGTGAATGGGGGAAGTGAAGGACAGTGAAGGACAGTTAATTTTGCTTTGTATAGTGTTGAACGTTCTTCAGAGCCTGAAAGAACTGATTTCTAGTGACATCGGTTCTTTTGGTGATGGATAGAAAAACGGATTAAAATTCGTACACAATTTTGAAAGTCGCAAATGCCAAGATTCTAAGGGTGGATTGCAAGAACGAAGTTCAACCCCGGTCTACTTTGGACGCCGTCTAAGTACAAAATAGCATTGCCTCTGCAATGCTATTTTGTACTTAGACGGCGTCCAAAGCAGACCGGGGTTTAAACTTCGTTCTTGCAATCCACCCTTTGAATGGAATTATTTTAAATAATCCATTGATTAACTTACCTTTGCAAACATGTATATCAAACAGTAGGCCACAGTATGCAAATATGCATTAAACGAAGTGCAAATTTGTAAACGTAGATAATGTAAATTGGCATGCATATAAAGTTGAATCAAGTCGTGTAAATTATACAACTATGCAAATGCCATTAGTTCACTAGATGGTCAGCTGTATTCCGTTCTCCTCAGAATTTTGATATCACTATTTTTCATCAGAAGAAATCTGCAGCTTGCAGCTCGCGTTACCAAGACATGTTGCACAATGTTGAAATAAAATATTAACTTATAATATATTATATATTTATATTGACATTGACAGTTGATGACAGTTATTGACAGTTAATTCAAGGCGATGACATTTGAACACACACACACACACACAAAAAGGTTCTTCACAAAACATCAAAGAGTTGAGTCAAGATTGATGTCGAAGTGTTTTATTGCTGAATTTTCAAGTGTTATCAATGACGAATAAACTCAAAATCAAAGTATAGACATTCGTAGACAATTTGAAAAAAAAACATTCCAGATCTGGGTGGCAAGATCGCCCTTGTGGTGCCCCGTCCAAATGATCTCATTTTTCATCCTTAGCCTTAATTGGGGAACAATGATTTTGTATCAAGTTTCGATGTTATTACAAAAAAATATTACCTTCGTATTGTTAGTAGCCAAGTCATGAATAAAGAAAGTCGAGGGGTTATCAACTACTGAAATCCGGTGTACACTTGCCATGAAATCCCTGAAATCTCTGAAATCCCCTGAAATCTCTGAAATCCCCTGAAATCTCTGAAATCCCCTGAAATCTCTTGAAATCCCTGAAATCTCTTGAAATCTCCTGAAATCTCTTGAAATCCCCTGGAATCTCTTGAAATCCCCTAAAATCTCTTGAAATACCCTGAAATCTCTTGAACAACCCTGAAATCCCCTGAAATCTCTGAAATCTCTTGAAATCCTCTGGAATCTCTTGAAATCCCTGAAATTTCCTGAAATCTCTTGAAATCTCCTGAAATCCCCTGAAATCACTTGAAATCTCCTGAAATCAGGTGTACACCAAATTTGCGAGTTGTAAACGCCTCGAAGAAATATTGAAAACATACCTAAGAACATATTCCTTATAAACTATGTATTCGATATTGAATGTTATTCAGAGTGAAGGGGGGGGGGGATATTTTCAGGCCCAGGGGCGCAAGATGTGTTGACACGGCTCTCTATATATGTCCCGTCTATGTTTTCCATTCTCTGGATTGACGTGGCTCTCTCCTCCACATCCTCCTCATTATCCCTGTGAATGTTGTTCCTATAACCAGGATAACGGGCTCGTACGTTGCTAATGGCAACCTGAAGGAAACAAAAGACCCACTTCCTAGAATAATGAACCTGTCTCCGCGAGATATGAAGGCTTGAACCACCCGCGCGTTAGTGGTGTGTCGGATGAGAGGACGGGCGATCGGAACCTTCTATGGTGGATACAAATATAAATATATCTCGGATCAGTTTTTCGTACCTATACATGTATGAGTTTTTCTTGGATTTATGAACAAAAATTGAAAAAATACGTCTCTAGACATCGCATCGTCGCACTGTGTTATGTAGGCGTATACGTTGTTGTTGTTGTTTTTAACATTTACAAATAACACTTACTTTTTTCAACCCAATCGACATCCATGCAACCTCCAACAACAGATTGTGAATCGACAAATTCTGGAAAATACTGTAGGCCCAACTATTCCTTCGAATAATATATCACCACTCGGAAGTATTTGAGTCAATTTTAATGTCACCTACTTTTTTAACCGACAGTAGGCCTACTAGAGTAGCACACTGGCAATGCGCTCGCTTCGTGTGGCCGTGTTGTGAGGCTATAGATCTGGTCTAGGTTCGATTCCCGCCACCGACCTTTTACAGAGGATTTTCCGTGGTTTAAGCCTATACAGGTAAATGTCGGTATGGTTCCTTTACTGTACAGGTCACGGCCGCTTCCTTCCCGCTTTACCTGTAAGAATCCTTTCGTCTCATCATCCCATTAACCATGCAGTAGACGCCAGTAGATCTTCGTTAACTTCACAGTTAGCCGTTTTAAGCCCATATTTAAAAAAGTTCGAAGTGACTTCGTAGGACTTCATACTAACATTACACGGAATTGGATGTTTAATACGCGAACGTTACCATGAAATTTAATGTAACGCGTTACTTTAAACGTTACTTTGGAAGTAAGAGCATTATACTTTGAACGATACTTTAGATTTTAGATTTATGTTGGATTTAACGACGCACTGTGATGCTGATAAGATCTATTGGCGTCGCTGTATGATAAATGTGATGGTGATGGGAGGTTATTAAACTTATTATATTATGTGTTTTGGGGCAGAAGGTATTTGCCGACAGGGAAACGACGAATAACGCCCGTCAGGAAGGTCAACCATGGCGGGAATCGAACCCCAGTCTCTCAAATGAGTTACCGTACTACTCTACAACTTGGAAGTTAGTAGTAGAATTATATTTAACTTATACTTAGAAAGAAGTATTTATTTATTATAGAATTGTTTATTTCAACTATTCAATCTTCAAACTTATTATTATCATTTGTAATTTTGTTTCAATAACGTTCATTTTTTTTAAATCGTCGATTTTTATACCTAGATATGAGTTAATAATTTTACATAAGTAATTTTTGAATTTCAATTGTAATTTTGTATAGATTATCAAGCTGGATCCTTGTGGTCAATCACATTTGAGTGAACAGCTGACAATAAAATTGTTATTCTCTCGGAACTACTAGTACTTTAGATGTAAAAGCGTCACTTTCAAGTTATACTTCCACAACTTTCAAGTTCTACTTCCGGTCCTATCCGTGGCCACTTCGGTCAACGGTGTCTGATTGAACGCACAATAACACGCGTGTCACGCACACATGAACCCGCGTGGAGAAGGCTCGGAACACCCGGCGACAGTGTTGAACACCTGGGGAGACGGTCGATCGGAACAGTCAACTCGAGTTTCAAAGTTGTTTAGCTGTTGAATCATGGATGTGTTGTAACTTATCGGGAATTTGATATCTCATATCTAGTAAAAGTTCTGTCGTGGCTGGATTCCCGGAAAAGATGGGTGTTTTATGTGGCATATAAACACCGGCAATTCATATTCACTTTTCAGTATCAACAAAACTTTTTTATAAACCAGGGATTATTTATTAAAATCTTTTTTACTAAATCATTCTTATGATTGTGGAGTTATCGATATTAAAATTTGATTCTAAATTGTAGTATTCTCATTATTAATTCAATGGACCCTGGTTGTCATGAGTTATAGACTGAAACAAACTGTCGTATATTTGATTCCATATTTATGAATGAAATTCACGTTATTTTATTTCAAATTGAATCCAATTACTTGGATAAATACACTATATAGTCTCCTATATATTCATAAACAGGAAGGTTAGAGATATATATGACAGTTGGGTCACGTGGTCAATTAGTACAGTCACAACTTACAGGAGTGTGGCTCCTAATAACGTTTAAGTGTAGTTTTCCACTGTCTATGATGTAGATTATAGGCTATATATTTATCTATATTGGCTTTAACAACACACTGTAATGATAACTAAGATCTATTGGCGTCGGTTGAATGATTTCATTAGTTGATGGGATGATGAAATGAAGGTTCCTGGGGGTATTAGGATGGAAAGGGAGAAGGAAGCGGACGTGACTCATATTGTAGGAACCATCCCGCCATTAACCTAGACTACAGAGGGAAATCACGAAACACCCCTTCAACGATGGACGCTGGCGGGGATCGAACCAGGTTCGATATGCCCCTCACCTCCCGGATCACATGGAGCGAGCGCGTTCGCAACATGTGCTGTTGGCTGTATATATATATATATATATTAAATATAATATATATATATATATATATATATATATATATATATATATATATATATATATATATATATATATATACATATTTAATATATTATATATATATATATATATATATATATATATATATATATATATATATATATATATATATATATATATAACTCAATTTATCTGTTCATCTCGTTCTCTTGTGATTTCCACGCTATTGGAAAATCATAAAATATTCCGTCAAAGCCTTCAGTGTAAATACAAAATACATTATTTGTCCAACTGAATTCCACGGACCGGTTTAATTGGATCGCATGTGTCATTGGCGCCGTGATTGATTGTGTTTGCTAGCGACCCCACCACCAGCTCGGTTATTCGGGGTTGTGCCATTGGCTGGGATTATATAGTATTGTATGGAATTGTAATGCTGAGTGGAATTAATCCTCAGTTATGTATCGGTTGAGCCGATGGAGTCGGCTGGGCTCGGATATCGACACAAAAGAGGAGTGAATGTGATTGGAAAGCTGAATCCAGAACTCGATGTTCGTTATAATGGATTATAATTGGGTAGAAAATAAATCTCGATATAAATTAAATTACAGTGTTTCCACATTTTCAACTGAAATCGAATTGGACCGTTATTTTATTATTGCAAATCGATAGTGAGGTGGTTAAGTAGATTAATGGTTGATATTGTCACCCTTTATTACAGGTCCATTCAGTACACATATAGGCATGTATCCTCACCGCTGGGCGTGGGTTCGAGTCCCGCATAAAGCATGGGGTTCTGTAAACGTCCTTTCATCTATCATCGTTTCATTATCACGTGCTCATTCGTACCCCCCGTGTAATCTAGCTGTTGGTGGGGTCGTTAAGCAGCATTTTAAAAAATATATACCTGTACTCATGAGAGAAAAAGGTCCTCTACCAAAATGAAAATACGAAATTTGCTGTCGTGCGTATTCGTATTGGTTGTGTTTTTAGCGTAATATAATTTCTTTAGGCCGGGATTTACGATTGGATACGCAACAGCATCTTTGAAGAGCGTAAACTTCTCGAAGTTGCTAAGAGATTATGTAATGATCGACTGATCTATGCGATTATCTAATGGTAGAATTAAGCCAACTGAATTTTTCTCAATGATTCGGATGATAGAACCTTTTCTTCTTTGTTTGAATAAAAGTAGAGCTTATTTTCATGTCACATCACAGCTTTTTGGAAAGCTCCATTACATGCAACTGATCTTTCCTTTTTTGATTTCATAGTATTTGAAATATTGCCTACATCAGGTGATGTTATATATATATATATATATATATATATATATATATATTTGCTCGCTCACTCAGCAATGACGCTAACTCATGACGTTTCCTCCTCATACACAAGCGTTGTTCACATGTCGGAATTATTCCAGGTAATCAGCAATGCAAATACAGGAAGGTGTAAAAAAAGACAGTAAATTGAATAAATAAATCGAGTAGATTTATGAATTGTGGTTTTATTGTTACTTTATTGACGTTATTAATGATTACTGCACCATATTTATTGATCAGTCGTCGATATTAATTTATGTGTTCCGTAATTACTTGAAAACGAAAGGACTGCCAGTTTGTTGAGTCAGTGGACAGTGAAATATATATATATATATATATATATATATATATATATATATATATATATATATGTGTGTGTGTGTGTGTGTATATGCACTATAATTTAGTGCGATGTATTAATTCATTTACCGTCTGATTTTTTGTCTATTTATTCATGTTTTTCCTCCTTTATTTGCCGAATGAACTATTGGTATATTGCAGCTTACAATAAGGTATTTATATGCACATACACTCGCGGTCGGATAAAACGTTTTTTGTTTAGAAATGGAAATTTATCAATTCCATGAATATATAGACTTACCGCTATTTTTTTTCATAAACTATAAATATACTTCAAATAGAATGTGTATGTCACTTGATTTTGATGCGTGTCCCGATTAAAAGAAATCAGGATGGATTTTATTGTAGTTTGAGCGACCGCTAAATGTGACCGCAAGTGTATAGGCTACATGTTACGTGTATATATACTTATATCCACGAACGAAGGTATTTTACCAACATAACAAACACAAATATCATTTATAGCGTTAAATTTGTATAACTAATAATTCAAGGTTCAGTGATTTTCTTCATGAGAATTAACACGACTACATCTTTCAAAAGCGTCGAATGCGAGTTTCTGAGGTTCCAATAATCATTCTGTTTGACATTCGTTTGCATGAAGTGCTTCTACCAAATAATTAAAAGTCTGTTTTCTCTTCGTCTGATACCTGTGAAGTCCTCTGCAGTACACATATTCGAGCGATAATTGGCCCTGTAGAAAAATGACTTTTACCTTAGGTTCAATCTCTACCTTTGTGCATACAGGAAGCTAAAGATACCGACCAGTACGTGTACTTTAGCCACATTGCTCCAATCTTATCTGCTACAAGGGCAGCCGATAAGATTCACTTGCTATTTCAACCGAAAAAACTACCGAATACACGTTCTCACTGTCATGTGATAGCATGCATACAAGGTAGCCTTATCGTACGTGTTTTGTTCCTTTAATGAGATCAAAAAACCGCAGACGGTATTCCAATTTTTTAAGTTATTGTTGTATTGTATCGATTGTATTCAAGGTGATAAAGGAGAGTGACCTGTTACTGAGCGTGGGTGGGTGGTGGGGGGGGGGGGGGGGGGGGGTTACAATTGGAAGTTCTAATGTCACCAACTTCATGGACAAAAAAAGAAATAGAAGTTTTGTAGTAGGCCTATAGGAGGTAACTCACTGGTCAACATTTACTTTCATGCCAGCTTCATATTAGTAGCAAAACAAAGATTATTAACAATATTGACGAGGTTAACGCGCTCGCTTCATGTGATCCGGGAGGCGAGGGGAATTTCGTACCCGGTTCGATTCCCGCCGCCGACCATCTACAGGAGTTTTTCGTGGTTTCCCTCTGTAGTCTAAGGCTAATGCCGGGATGGTTCCCACAATGAGTCGGCCATGACCGCTTCCTTCCCACTATCCTTCCCATTACCCAAGAAATTCCTGTTTCTCATCTTCCCATCATCTTATAAATCATCCATCCGACGCTATTAGATCTGCGCTATCATAAAAGTGCGTCGTTATAAGTAAACAATATAGAACGTAAATAAATTGTCTGTTTTTTGTAGCGGACTCGATTTGATAACAGTAGAGGCTGCCTAATTAATAGCCTTTCATCATCTCATACATCATTCACCGACGCCAATAGGCCTCACCATCACAGCGGACCAATGTATGTGAATGGTATGCAGCCTTCAACTCACGCGGCTACCCAGGTAGATGCCACGGCTGCTCTAGCGGTGAGCGGTAGCTAGACGAGTCCAAGCCGCGGCGCGTCACAACTGCGTGCAGGCCCACAGGTATCAGGCGGACAGAAGTGACAAGCAGTGGCTCTCATTGACGAGTATTATTCGCTTGACGACCCCACCAACAGCTAGGTTATTTGGGGGTTTAGCGCTGGAAATGAAACAGTGATAATGGAAATGAATACTAATCAACAGAAATCAATCAACAAAACCTCTCAAATAGCCTCTCTCAACACTTCCCTCTGCATTACTACATTTTTAAATTCTGTTATTATTTTATTTTATTTTCATTTTATTCTTTTACCGTCAGGTTCCCCTCCACAATCCATCCTATACCATTCAAATCCTCACCAGCTCGATGGTATTCGTTAAACCGACTCACTTGCACTTACGAAATTAGAGAAATTCAAGTTCACTATTCTTTTGTGTGTTCACAAACTAGTCTAATTGAATAAAATGTATATCAAGCCCAATGATAATTATATGCTCTTCAATCAATTTATTTCATTTTTGTGAAGTCAATCAGTTCTAAGATAATACGACGCGTCAGTGAATACCAAGAATGTGATGAAATTCACTGACGTAATATCTTGAAACTGATTGAATTCACAAAAATATAATTTCACTTTATTTGAAGAGCATGAAATCGTCTCGGAGTTGATACTTTTCATTTAATTACACTAGTTCCTGAAGATATGAAAAAATGGTAAATATGAATTTATCTATTTTTTCAAGCGCCGTGCATGCACCCCCAGCGATATTCTTATTAGACGAGCTTTAGCGAGGATTCAATTTTACATACTGAAAAAAATTGGTATTCGTTTTTATGTTTCTTTTTTCTATGTTTTTTTGATCGGTTCTCCACAGGTCAAACGGCTCCAGCTATCAACTTCAAACTTTTTTTCAATATGGTTCCTCATCTAACTTAGATCTGTATAGTTTTGTGGCATTAACGGGTGGTAACTTTTTTTTTGAATATTAGAAATTACAAAAATACCCATTAGAATAACACAGCGGGAAAAATATATATATTTTCCAAAAAAATGAAATTTCGCGTGAAGTTGAATTACATTTTGATACACATTTCTGGAAACTTTCAACTCGATCGGGTCAGCCATTTGGAAGATGTACTAAATTGGTACCACTCTAAGCAGTTTTTACCCCTTTTTACCAATACTATTACTATCCGCTCGTCCAACAACGCATATATGACGTTTTCCTAGTTGTAGTTATTGTTATATTGTTTTTATTCTCATTGAACATTCGATAGTACATGTAAAGAGGGAACTTCGATCTTGTGTGTATCTTTCTACTCGCCTTTGTTCTCTGTTAGCTGCGTCTTCTGTGCCCAAGTCTCATCCTCCCGTATGGTTGTTGTATGCTGTTGCTATGATATATGATAACATGATAAACCTGATACCTTGACGATCGCTATTACAACAGCATGCAGGTACACTGGCGGACACACAAAGTGCTCGATCAACACATTGAACTGCGTGCTGCGAGACATACGCACTCATATTCATATTTACATTTAACTGGTTCATATTGCATATGTAATTGTTTTATATTCACTTATTCAGAAAGAAGATTGAAAACTTTTTTCCAGCACGACTTTTGAATTGTTTTTCATTTCTCCTCAACGGATAATTTTTACAATGTGTCGTATGAACTATATTATATCTAATTACTTCTCTGTGGTGGTTCAAGATCGCCCTTGTGGTGTCCAGTTCAAACGAACCTCAACTTTCGTCCTTACCTTTATAAGAAAACAATGGTTTTGTATCAAGTTTCCGGTTTTTATGAAAAAAATACATATGCACTGAAACTAGCCGGCACTGTACTGTACCATGTGACGTACAGTGAGTGGGAACAATAATTGTAAAATATGCGTAGATTTCATTGAGATTTAAATGAAATTTTTGGTAAAAATCCATTTTATGTGTCCGCATGTGTACTATACCTGTAATTAAATTTCACAAAATATAATTATCGAAATTTTCTTCCTCAACTTTTCCTTCCCTTCTGTAACATAATACAGTAAGTGTAGTGGGCTGAAAATAGAATCGAGGAAAGGCACTCGCAATTGGGAGGCCCCGCCCCCTTTTTCCATACCAACCTAATACACAGATTCACGTCCCTACTCGATAATGTAACGATCTGGGCGGGGTAAAAGTCGCCCATTCGTTTCGTTTAGGACTATCAAAAACCCTTGAACAATAACATACGGTGAATAATCACGCTTTTACTCGGCCTCTGTTTTTATATTGTTGGTACTAATGGAGGTGTAACCGGGTAATGGCATGGTGGTATTAGTATCAGTGGCGGTTGTTCGAGGGTGCGTGGGTGTATTTCCGTTTACGCCACTGCGGCGGAGAGTAAGGTAAAAATGTAATCTTGATCGAAATAAATCTGAACGTAGGGGAAAGTGTTCTAGGCTTTCGTGCAGAAAACAATTCACTTCGTCGACAAAAATAATTGAATATAAAATTCACATGGAGGATAATTCATTAGGGATTACTATGGATCTCAAGTCTTGAAATGGATCATCTAAAAAACCAGAGGGAACGCCCTTCATCCGTAGCTCAGTCAACTGAGGCACCGCTTTAGAAACTGACGACACCGTTGGCATGTGTTTCTTTGAAATGTCCATTCACTTATCATCGCTTCATAGTTTCATTATCACCTGCTCATTCGTAACCCCATATAGCCTAGCTGTTGTTGGGATCATTAAGCTAACAACAATCAGTAATGATGTTAAAAAATAAACGGTGAGGCGCAACTGTTGGCATTGCTGCCTCTCGTTTTGAGTGCATGGTTCGACTCTTGACGCTGTTACTATTCTAGTTCAGCAAAATAACTATCAATTGTTGACTCGAGCACCGGGTCATTTCTTTTTTCAGTTTGACCACAGAAACAAAAATATCCACAGAAATGTTGTGATTTTTTACTATTAGTTTCTAGTACCAGCCATAACACAAGTGCAACACTGTATGTTTTTGTATGTACTCGGGTCATGTTGCCCCCCCCCCCCCCCCGGCTGCCTGATCACTGCCCTGTCCACCACTAGGCCATAACACAAGACGTGCAACACTGTATGTTTTTGCATGTACTCGGGTCATGTTGCCCCCCCCCCCCCCCCGGCTGCCTGATTGCTGCCCTGTCCACCACTGCCCTGCAGTCCAGCACATCTGTACAGTACCGGCCATAACACAAGTGCAACACTGTATGTTATTGTTTGCGTGGGTGGCGCTCGCTTTGTGCTTTAATACATTCAATAAAAAACACCGAACTCCTAATTGCTTTTTCCTTTTGAGTCCCGCCGCACGACAGTGTAATTTATTATATCTGTCCCGAGGGGGGCAGGGGGGGAGATGATTGATCGACACCCCGGATCGTTGTGACGTGCAGCACGAGACGGTCGGTGGTTCCCGCGGGTCAATGTTTTAATTGTGTGCATTGTTCTATCGCCGTAAGTGATATAATGGTTGTATGGTGATTCGCGGCGTGGGATTCGAACCCACGTGCTTTTGATAGCGCTTTGGCACATTGTGTGGAATATGTGTTTGGCACATTGTGATATATATATATTTATATATATATATATATCTGTTCTTTCTAGTCTGGTATTTTAAATGCCGTTAGTTTTTATTAATTTAATATTCATCACAATTGCTGTTTAGTTTGACGGAACTACATAAATGAACAGTTTCGTTTTGTTTAACATTTTTTTCCACCGGTCATATCCAATTTAACAGAGTCAATATATGAACTGTTTCCCTCAACGGTGATGAATCGTTTTTGTTTCGTCTGTGATTGAACAAGTAAATTAAAAAAGAAACGTGGTTGATAATAGTGACGTAGTGTATTTGTTAGGTTACCATGGCGACTGGAAAAGTTGAGTGGAAGTAAACTGCAAACATTGGCCTACTATTACTGGAGGTGTGATTGGAGATCACAGTTTGGGGGACATTGTTGTCCACTTATTACAACAATGTGTGACGTCACTTGAGAAGAGGCATATAGAAAATATTCGATAAAAACTGGAATACAATAAGAGAGATTTATCAGTTTTGATTGTTTTTTTTAATACCAATGACATCATTAAAGGCATGCACAAAGGCTTAGTGTATATTTGTCGTGCATGTGATTTCTTTTCATGATAATTCTTTGACCTATATAATATATTACAAAGAGAACTGCTTAGGCACAACTCTAGAAACTGAAGTAAATTTTGGTCGTGGGTTCGAGTACTGCGTAAGGCATCGGTTTTTGTACAAGTCAAATCACTTAATTATTATCACTTCATAGTTTGTACCCTCATATCGTACCCTCATTCGTACCCTCAAATAACCTAGCTGTTGGTGAGGTCGTAGGGCGAACAATCAAATAACGAACCAGATAGCAACATTCTCTTCCCCCCCCCCTCTCCCTCCCTCCCCGTCAAAACGTTGCTTTTTCCCGATCCTCTCCTACCCGGTTCTAATACCGCAATCCGGGCACATTCTCCCGGCGAGACCGTCGGCACAGACAGCTCCCGTTGCGTTGCGTTTATGCGTCGTGCGGTGCGTTGCGTTTTAAACCGTTGCGGAACACAGCACCACAAATCATATCTTTACAGATTACTCACCATTTATATACATTCTAACAGGCAGCACAATAGCGGCCTCGCAATCTCTCGCTGTCATGTCACCCCCAACCCCCTCCCCCCCCTCCCCCCTCCCTTGCTCGACGCGTTTCACCCCCGGGCTTCTTTTATTTCCTGGCAAATATTTAATACTGTTGCTATCTGTGTTGTGGTATGCGTGTCAAGTTATACTGACTGACGTTTATATATCATATTTTATCATGAAATTTACGCATGATGTTGGATTGTTGGGAATGGATATAGTTGGGGACATTTTATAACTGAGAGAGAGCAATTTTTCATGCAGATTTCAGTCAAATTTTTAGTATTTATACCCTCCTCGTTAGCTCAGATGGAAAGAGCAGTTGCGTGTCAAGCAGAAGGTCAGGGGTTTGATTCCTCGATGAGGTGGTATTTTCTAGTGATAATGATATCCACACACACGCACACACATATATATATATATATATATATATATATATATATATATATATATATATATATATATATATATCCACCTCGTTAGCTTAGTCAGCTGAGGCACTGCTTCAGAAACTGAAGTCAGTGCTGGGCGTGGGTTCGAGTCCCGCATGAGGCAGTCATGGGTTTTTGTGAACGTCAGCTGTTCGCTAATCATCACTTCATGTTTCATTATCACCTGGTCATTCGTACCCCCGTATAACCTAGCTGTCTAGCTGATATACGAATGAGCGGATGATAATGAAACTATGAAGTGAAGATTAGCGAAAAGACGTTTACAAAAACCCATGCATTATGCGGGACTGGAACCCACGACAGCGGTGACTATGCTGCATTTATTATACACTGGCTCTCAACAATTGCTAATGTGGAACAGTTGTTCGTATAACCAACAACAAAAACAACAACACCAGCATCAACTTCATTTCATTGTAGCCGATTATGATTGACGTTTATTTGTGCGAGCTTGTGACAGTCGTGTGACAGCTGTGTGACAGGCCATGTCGCACGACAAACAGCGCTCCTAGCGGAGAGTGCATTAAACACGCCGCGCTATTGTTGTCACTTTCTTGCAGCGGTGTTGGTACTGGTGGGAGTGGCAGTGGCGTACCAACCTCTCGCGGCAGCCGCCAGTGGCTATAGGGCTTAGGTTGGTTTTAGTTTAGATTAAATTAGTGTAGAATGTTTGTTGGTTAGGTTAGGTTAGTTTCGAAAGATTAGGTTGATTGAATTACTAGTTGGGTTGTGTTATTTATCTTGGTTTAGTTTGCACGAAACAGCAATAACGTCTGCATGTTATGACACGACACGATGGTCTGATGAATAGAATCGGACCATCGGTCTATGACGTTGTTGTTGTTGTTGTTGTTGTTGCGCAGCCTGAACTAACTCGAATCAACCCGTCGAACTAATTAATTAACCTTACCCAGCCCAACCAACCTGAACAAACCAAACCGAACCGAAGAAACATACTAAACTAATTTAATCTGAATTGAAATCTGAACTAGAATTTTCACAGGGAGAAAATGTATGAAGTTTGGAAAAAGACATAATTCTTCCTTGTAGTGTCCAAATTTCTCTCAAATAAATGTTTTTAGATATGTATACACCTTGCAAGTCACGCACATATAAATTATGTATATTATAAACTAGCCTAACCTCCCGTGTTTCAAACACGGGTCAACATAACCGTTCTCGAATGTCATCACTATTAATTACTTTACCTCTCACTACTCTTACTGTTGCTATCATAGTGCGTGTACTTTGGGCCAATACACCCGATTACTGCTCAACTCCGCTGTTCTCCGGGACCTTGACCCCGCGACCTCACTACGCACTAACCCAATTGCGCTCAAATTCCCCAGCGCGACGCCGGTCCAAGTTCCCGGCGAACCTTTCCCGTGCGCGCGCACCAGCGAACCGCAGGACACACAGACGAGCATAACTATGTGTATAATGAAACGGGTACCTTGGTACACCACTGTGTGTACGCCACTGTGTGTCTGTGGCATCGCCATGACAGGCACCGCGTGACGTCAGAGCCAATACGCCGTGATCGGGTCGCAATATCAACCAAGTCTGTGATGTGCCACTCGCGCGCTCTCTCGCAATATCGTGCCGTGCAAGGGTTAAAGGACATCGCATCCGTGAAACTGGATTTTAACAAATAATGACGATATTTACTTCCCTATTTTTAGAGAAAACTAGACATTTTCATCTCAATTGAAGAAATTAAACTTTATTATTTTGTCCTCCAGAGACCATGAGTCATGACGTAGGCATTACCGATTCTGTGTAGAAACATACACAGAATCGAGTAATGTCTACGTCATGATTTGGAAAAATGGCCACGTCCTAAGGACAAATGAAGTAATTATAATTTCTTCATTTGAGATGATGATTCCTAGATTTTCTCTTGAATAGGGAAAATACATCGTCATTATTATTTGTAATCGAGTGTCAGGGTTTTGATGTCCTTTAACCGTCGAGCCCGCAGTTCGGGCACGCTGGATGAACATGCATGCAATACCATCACCGCGATAATCTCTTGAAATAATGTCCTGGCCCAGGACCCCTATTCCTGAGATAAATGAGATGTGAGAAAAATCATTGAGAAAACCATCTCATATAATAATGACATATTTCATCTCATATTTTATGTGAGATACTCGTTTTCTCACTCATTTTTATTTTCTCACATCTGATTTATCTCAGGGATAGGGGTCCAGGTAGCTCCAAGAGACTAGCACTTTGATTGGTTGATGTTTGCTATAGTAGAGCCAAGTACAATGGCAACACGTCCAGTTCTTGTGTTTCCTAATGAACCATTGGCTTTCCGTCTCAACATATTGTAGCTTTCTGTCCAATCCTACTCTAAATTGACTAAATCGAAATTAAAAAATAAGACTTAAATTTTAAAAATAATCAAACTAAATCTGAAAAAAACAAAAAATGGATCTTTGTAGCTGGGATTGCGGGAAAAGCAACTCGTTGAAACTTGAATCAGTTTAAAATATTACGTGTATTTTCAACAAAATGACTACAATGACGTTAAAACAAAACACAAAACTTCAATCTTGTAACAATGGAACAAAGAAAAGTTGTCATCCCAATGGCCTATTGAGATCACAACGTGATTTTAAATGACACAAAAAGAAATTAAACTACCTTCATACAAACAATACTGAAAAATATATATATTTATTTAACTGACCAGGGCAGATTGGTTTAAACAATGTCTGATTTTACCGTGATTGGTCCCTCGCTCGCTGGTTCGCTCACCCCACGCGCGCACACGCAAGTTTCCGCCGAACCACGCGTCTTCGAGTCCCGGGGCGGGTAGTCACGTCTCCTCACCGAGTTCGCCTTGTTCCATATTCGTTGTCAACCAAGCTGGCGATGTTGGACTCCGCCAAGCTGGCGATGCTGAACTACCCGGTTCGAAGTCGGACCCCCAACCCGTGATCTCCGGTCGACGTTTTCACTGACTTGTCTCTCTGATTGTCTATCTAGTTCTCCTCATCTCCCTGTTTCACCAGGCTTGTCCTGTAGGAGCTTACTTTCGTTCGACCAATAAAATATGCGGATACAAATTTAAACCAATCACAATTCACCATACATCAGCTTTTGGCTTTTGTGGCTTGATGCATCCCCTGGTCATATATCTGTCACTTCTTAAACTTATTGTATCTGCCCTATGCCGAGTGTTCTGATTAAATTATGGTTTGTACACATTTGACAAAATACACTTAAAACACTAGAGACATTGGTACAAGATGACTATAAACAGAAAGTTAATGCAATTGAGAGAAACAACTGAAGTGTGCTTGTGGAATGGGGGATGCAGGCACGAGTGAGTGAGGTGTTAATGGTGTCATAAAATCACAGTCGAGAATATCAACAAAATTTTTAAAAATTTTTAAAATATATAAATAATACCATCGTTAGCTTATCCTGGGGCACTGCTTCAAAAACCTGAATCAGGCTGGGCGTGGTTCGAGTCCCCATGAGCACATTTTTTTTGTAAAACGTCCTGTTGCTAATCCCCACTTCTGTTTCATTAATGGTAACGTACCCCCTATAACCTAGCTTCTAGCTGATATACGAAAAAGCGGATGATAATGAAACTATGAAGTGAGATTAGCGAAAAGACGTTTACAAAACCCATGCATTATGCGGGACTGGAACCCACGACAGCGGTGACTATGCTGCATTATTATACACTGGCTCTCAACAATTGCTAATGTGGAACAGTTGTTCGTATAACCAACAACAAAACAACAACACCAGCATCAACTTCATTTCATTGTAGCCGATTATGATTGACGTTTATTTGTGCGAGCTTGTGACAGTCGTGTGACAGCTGTGTGACAGGTCCATGTCGCACGACAAACAGCGCTCCTAGCGGAGAGTGCATTAAACAGCCGCGCATATTGTTGTCACTTTCTTGCAGCGGTGTTGGTACTGGTGGGAGTGGCAGTGGCGTACCAACGTCTCGCGGCAGCCGCCAGTGGCTATAGGGCTTAGGTTGGTTTTAGTTTAGATTAAATAGTGTAGAATGTTGTTGGTTAGGTTAGGTTAGTTTCGAAAGATTAGGTTGATTGAATTACTAGTTGGGGGTTGTTATTTATCTTGTTTAGTTTGCACGAACAGCAATAACGTCTGAATGTTATGACACGACACGATGGTCTGATGAATAGAATCGGACCATCGGTCTATGACGTTGTTGTTGTTGTTGTTGTTGTTGCGCAGCCTGAAACTAACTCGAATCAACCCGTCGAACTAATTAATTAACCTTACCCAGCCCAACCAAACCTGAACAAACCAAACCGAACCGAAGAAACATACTAAACTAATTTAATCTGAATTGAAATCTGAACTAGAATTTTCACAGGGAGAAAATGTATGAAGTTTGGAAAAAGACATAATTCTTCCTGTAGTGTCCAAATTTCTCTCAAATAAATGTTTTTAGATACGTATACACCTTGCAAGTCACGCACATATAAATTATGTATATTATAAACTAGCCTAACTCCCGTGTTTCAAACACGGGTCAACATAACCGTTCTCGAATGCCATCACTATTAATTACTTTACCTCTCACTACTCTTACTGTTGCTATCATAGTGCGTATACTTTGGGCCAATACACCCGATTACTGCTCAACTCCGCTGTTCTCCGGGACCTTGACCCCGCGACCTCACTACGCACTAACCCAATTGCGCGCAAATTCCCCAGCGCGACGCCGGTCCAAGTAACCAGTAAGTTGTCGAACCTTTCCCGTGCGCGCGCACCAGTGTAACCGCAGGACACACAGACGAGCGTAACTCTATGTATAATGAAACGGGTACCTTGGTACACCACTGTGTGTACGCCACTGTGTGTCTGTGGCATCGCCATGACAGGCACCGCGTGACGTCAGAGCCAATAAGCCGTGATCGGGTCGCAATATCAACCAAGTCTGTGATGTGCCACTCGCGCGCTCTCTCGCAATATCGTGCCGTGCAAGGGTTAAAGGACATCGCATCCGTGAAACTGGATTTTAACAAATAATGACGATATTTACTACCCTATTTTAGAGAAAACTAGACATTTTCATCTCAATTGAAGAAATTGTAAAACATATTTTTGTTCTTCAGAGACCATGAGTCATGACGTAGGCATTACCGATTCTGGATGGAAATATAAACAGAATCGAGTAATGTCTACGTCACGACTTGGAAAAATGGCCACGTCCTAAGGACAAATGAAGTAATTATAATTTCTTCATTTGAGATGATTTATTTCTAGTTTTCTCTTGAATAGGGAAATACACATCGTCATTATATTTTAAATCGAGTGTCAGGGTTTTAATGTCCTTTAACCGTCGAGCCCGAAGTTCGGGCACGCTGGATAAACATGCATGCAATACCATCACCGCGATAATCTCTTTAAATAATGTCCTGGCCCAGGACCCCTATTCCTGAGATAACTGAGATGTGAGAAAAATCAGTGAGAAACATCTCATATAATAATGACATATTTCATTTTATGTGAGATACTCGTTTTCTCACTCGTTTTTATTTTCTCACATCTGATTATCTCAGGAATAGGGGTCCAGGTAACTCCAAGAGACTAGCACTTTGATTGGTTGATGTTTGCTATAGTAGAGCCAAGGACAATGGCAACAAGTCCAGTTCTTGTGTTTCATAATGAACCATTGGCTTTCCGTCTCAACACATTGTAGTGAAACTGCTTCACGCCGTGCAGAGAAGTACATTCTAAAATAGTGTCGATCCATAATAAACATTCACAGTATGTTACATGTTATTTGTATGTAACGGTACGCTGTGAGGTAACAAGCGATGGCAAAAATGTCGAGTGTTACTTTCACATTTTACTGATCTTTCCACTTTTGTAATTATAGAGTTTGTCTCTTGGCATTTTCGTCAAATATTGTCTGCATTAGATTATATATCTGTTCACCTTGTATCTAGCACTGTTCGAGGGGTTTACAGCTCGCAAATTTGGTGTACACCTGATTTCTGAGAATTCAAGAGATTTCAGGGAATTTCTAGAGATTTCATACTGATTTCAAGGGGATTACAAGTGATTTCAATGGTATTTCAATGGGATTTCATGGCAAGTGTACACCGGACTTCATGAGTTGCTAACCCCTCGGCACTGTTGAAGTTTTACGATCATTTATATCTGTGAAATCACCCTGTCGGGAACTCGTTGCCCTATGGAAACCGGGGACGCTATTTATGTTGAACTTGATGATCAATTAGGCCTCTAACAGGCAACATACTTATGGAATGTTTTCATTATTATATATGTAAAATCGGCAAATAAAAAGCAGTGGTTCCGTTTCTCATTTTAATATTCAATGAAAATCCAATGTGAATGAAAATTTTCAATGTGAAAGTGCAATGTGTCTAGTCGTGTGCTGATATTACCCGGCACCTCCACCCGTGTGTTCAGCATGTGCCGTGTCATGTCGGCTTGTTACTTGTTCACTGCTTTAGCCCTCGGGCGTGATGACGTCACAGCTATCAATGTGCTGGGGATAACACTAGCGGGGCGACAAGGTAAACACGTTTGTAATCGTAATGAAACTCGCGTTTTATCAACATTAACTAGCAAATACGATTAGATAGAACACTTTTTTCTTTTCACTAACATTTCTATCATGTTTTGTCACTCCGTGTTTTACAGAATCAGTGGTTAAAAAGAGAGGCCCAACAAACAGTGTGTGTTGGTAATTGTAATGTATACATTTTTTGGGGTGTTAGATCGCTCTTGTGGTGCCCCGTTCGAACGGTCCTACCTTTCATCCTTGGGCCTAATTGAGAAACAATTATTTTGTATCAACTTTCGATGATTCCCAGATGACCGAAACGAGAATTGGGCCGGGGGGGGGGGGGGGCGTGTTCCACATGTAATTTGATTTTCATATTATTATAAATGATGTTTTTTTTTCAATCAGCGTGTAAATCTTTGTAGGCATATACAATCATTGTTTCCCAATTAAGGCTCAGGATGAATTTGTGAAACCGTTTTGAAGCGTACCTCTTGGTTGTTTCAAGACTTCGAGGCGGTATTGTCACGAAATGAATAATTAGTTTATCTATTTGAACTTTTTTAAATTGAAAACAATAGTAAAATTTATTTGTTGGTAAAATAAAGATAAAAATGTATAGCAGTATACATGTTGAAATAATTTTAATTCAAATTTACAACTGGACAATTCTACTGTAGTTGGAGAAAAACCTCCCCCCCCTCCCCTTCCCTTCGATGCATCTCCATTTGGAACATGAACAAGCCACTACTCTAATATACATAAAGCAATTATCTGTTTGGCCCCCGACCGGGACTCGAGCTCGGTTCTCTCATTACCGATTGCCTGCCGTACAGATGGTTTGGTGGGGGGGGGGGGGGGGGGGGGATGTCAAAGGGTTCGTGTATTGTCAAGGGTCCTCTGCCGGCCGCCCGAACAGCCGGTAATGAAACTATCTGCATGGCTGCCGTAGCACCACCAATCAGCTGATAGCTGTACATTCGAGGGAAACGATAGCAAATGGAAGGATATGATACTTGGTGAAAGTTCTTGTCTCCAAGTATAGATTTCGGACCTCAATTCGGACAAAAAAATGTCCGAAAACGGTCTTGTTGTTTTTTGTTTTTTATTTTGTATTTACTTCTTTATGGATAAGATACATGTAATCTACGCTAGAGCCACTATACAAAATGAAAAAGTCAACTTTACTATTTCTTGTCCATTGTCCACGAACCATGGTGTAACTGAGTAAAAAAGTATATCAACTCTAAGATAATTGTATTCTCTGTAATTTTTATGGCATTCTATTTTCGTGAATTCAATCAGTTTTAAGATAATACGTCAATGAATACCAATAATTTGAAGAAAATTCATTCACCCCTCAGAACGAATTGGTATTAATCTTTATTTAGTTTTCTAACAAACGAAGATTTCGTTTTTTTTTTTCTTAATGACGGGGTTCTTTATAGATTAGAATACATTTCCTTAATTCCTATTTTCGGTTTCATGTTTTTGCGGTTTCATTTCGTTCTCAGCCATTTTGTTGTGTGTAGGAGTGCGTTAACACTACATGCAGACTTCAGCTGCGATATTTCCGAATTTATATAAACAAAGCCTGATTTTTGTTAGTCCGTTCGATTTATTTTTTAATCAATTAAATGTATCATATTTCGATGTTTGAGAGTAAAGGGAACCGTTGTGTTTACACATAGATAAAATTTCAATTCATGTTTTATCGGATTTAAACGAACAATTGAATAGTTCAACCATATATTCGAATAATTTTACTCTTGTTTTGTGTGACATTATATGCAAATTAAATTCACTTCTATCAAGTTCTAAGTAGTCTGATACATTTAATTGATCATAGGCCTATTACTGCGCTAACTTTCTCGAAACGGGGTCGAAGTTCAAAGTGAATTAACAAATCATGATACGTGTACACTTGCGGGCACTCAAAGTGATCGATCAAGCCGCATTAAAATGCATCGTGAATAGTGATCCTGGCTGAAACTTTCCGAAACTTTGGAAACTTTTCATTGTGAAGTTAGAATTTCCGAAAATGTGCGTAGATTTTAATTAATTTTTAATTAATTAATTTTGTGTAACGGCGAGTGTACACACAAGTAACTACCAATTTTAGTTCTAATGTATGACACTATATTTCGGTTTATATTCTATAAAATGGTTTCAAATTGAAATTGAATCGAATTGAAGCTAAAATTTCCAAAAGTGTGCGTAGATTATATTTAATTTTTATATTACGGGAAATAACATTTTTTGTAACGGATGGAGTACACACAAGTTACTATTAATTTTAGTTCTAATTTATGCCACTATATTTCGTATTATATTTTATATCCACTTTATAATACTTATAATACTGTGCACAAAATGTATGTAAAGTCAGTTCACACACTATACTGTAATATCAATAGTTCAACGATAAAATACAAACTCATTAAAATTATATACAGTCATTCGTTTTCATTCAAATGTTAAATACATCCACAAGAACTACAAATGTATTCACAAAGCCGCTGTATACATTCACTTATATACATTGTAAACGAAGTGTATTTGTAGCGCAGAGATGAACCGCCAAAGCTGTGTATTCGTCCGCCGCGTTGGTGACCCTGCGTGTGCTCATTAACATACGCACTGACGCACACCTCTAGTCCAAGTCACTCATCACGCACAATACACGCACTTTTATTACTTCTGTCCTCGCAACACACACATTTAAATAATTACCATTTTACTAGAGAAAAACTCTCAGAATTCAATTAGTCGCTTCGAAAAAAAAGTTAACAGTAGTAAATTTTCTTTTTTTTCATGCTGCTTAACGACCCCACCAACAGCTAGGTTATACTGGGGTACGAATGAGCGGGTGATTATGAAACGATGAAGAGACGATAAGTGAAAGGACTTTCACAAAAACCCATGCCTTATGCGAGACTCGAACCCACGCCCAACAGTGACTCCAGTTTCTACCGCTAGCGATAGTTGACTTAGCCACCGGGGTAGCTTGTAGTCAAGTTATATATTTATAATTCAAAAAAAATCATTAGCATGAATGTGATTGGGTAGTTTATACACATTGATATACCGTGCATTTTCAAGAGCTTTTCTAGATGCATCGTATTGTCCACACTTTCCCCAGCAGTGGCGTTGTGTTCGTCCATTCAAAGAGCCCCCCCCCCCTCCCTCTGACGTCATTCAGACACCTCTCAGCGGCGAGATGATGGGACTCATGTTTAAGTTATAACCCCCCTCCTCCCTTACCGCTACCAGAACCACCCTCTATTTGCATTTTCACACAATAGGAAAGCCAGGCCACTTGCCATGTAATATAGAAGAATGGAATAGCAAAAACCTTTTTCTTTTTATCCGTATATATGTCTGTTTGGCATCCAATCACGCTCACCGTTAGTTGTCATCTCTCCTATTCATTCGGGCTCCTCATTCGGTATTCATCGGCTAATATCGGAGACGCCATTGTTTCCTCTAGCTCTCTCTCTCTCTCTCGCGTCTTTTGAATAGTTTATAGAACTTTTCTGAGTGGTATTTTTCTCTTTTAAATAATATAAAGGAGAAGTTCGTTTTCATTTCATTTTGTGTTTTTGTCCTGGTGTTTAGTTGGAATTGTCCCCCCCCCCCCCGCAACTCGGGAGACAGATGCGGGAATCTGGGGCTGGGGCGTTAAGAGCGCATGAGAGCCTATTTAGAGAAACAACAGTTGTTCGGGAGAGCTAATTCTTGTGAAACACTACTTCGTGTAATATTTGCGAAGTGATGTTCATTAGGACTGTCAGATTTAGAAGGCAGTGGATGAAGACTTTTTCTGTGTGATTGTGTTTATAAGGTTGGTGACCATGGTGACAGTCGGAGATCAACCAATAGCTACCTTTCATCATCACCTAAACTGAGATTTTCAATTAGTTATACCAGCGTGCGCATTATAATAACCATATTGTTTTGTAGGTTTTAAAATTTTTTTTTTTTAATAACATCGAAACTTGATACAAAATCATTGTTCCCCTATTAAGGCTAAGGATGAGAGTAGGATCGTTTGGACGGGGCACCACAAGGGCGATCCCACCACCCCATTTTATTATTATTTCAAATTAAAGCAATGAACTTTGACACCAGGTCTACGCTGTCTCCATGACTCCATGGACTCATGGACTCCATGGCAACCATGGATAACAACAGTTTCTGAGATATATCTGTCCGTATATAAATAATGTTTTAAAGGATTTAAAGTGAGCCAATGTTACTTCCGATGATGTCTACATGATCTTCGAGTACCATACTACAAGTGAACGTGAAGGGAAGTAATAGTTTTAGTTATTTTGTGAAATACTTACGATACAAGATTTTGACATCTGGGCTAGCCAGAAGGAAGGCTGACATTCAGCTAATTTGATATAAAGTGATCACACAGAGTTTTTATGACTTTGAGAAGTGGTTTCGATATTAGCGTTTCAATATATTGTATTTTAGAATAGATTTATGTAAGCACATTCATTATTTCTAGGATTTTCAAGATATTTGGGTCCCAAAAGTTTGAAAATCACTCAAAAGAATACAGGAACCTTGGCAGATTGTTTTTGTGCACGGCCATCAGGATATCATTAATGTCGAGAGGGCTATGGGGGATCGAGACTTTCCACTGCCACTTGGTTTTCCTTGCATCCATGTCATCACAACTATCAATGTCTCAAGAAACGAAGAAAACAAGAACAGACGAGAAGAATATAAGTTGGAAGAAAAAATGTATATTTCAAGACCAACAAACATTTGATCCATCCTGACGTGGTTTTTCGTGGTTTCCCACAGTCCTCGAAGTGAATGCTTGGATGAAGTACTAATTGGCCACGACCTTAATTAGTAGAGTGATAGGCCTAGTTATATCGAGGGCTGTCACTCCTTATTGTTTATCCTTTGTATAATGATGAACTTTGCACCTGCTGTCATTGGAAGAAGTGAACATTGCTTAAGAGACTTAGTTCGAAGTGAAAAATATCAACATTCGTGTGGTTGGATTATTCCTAATATCAATGTTGGTAGTGTCCGGATATATCGCAAAAACAGTTTAGGGCCTATATTGTGTTCCGGACTTTCGGCAACTGAAGACTTTTATCTGCGGCGAAGATGTGTGGTTTTAAAAATAGTTGTATTTCTATCAAATTGAAATTTGAATATATATGTATGGTTGAAATGTTTCTTCGAAGACCGTTATGTCTCCCAATCGCTAGATTGCGCTGTTTTCTCCGTAGCGCTCCACAGTCTCTAGGGCAAAGAGTTCCCGACAGGGTGATTTCACAGATAAAATTATTCATTTATTTATTTATTTTACAATTGCACTCACAATTGCACAAAAGTGCGGTGGCAAGGCCTTAATTTTAACTAAATTAAACAGGACCAAGATAAGGAAAACAAATATCAATTATTAAAAATAAATCCAACCAAGGACAACTCTCAAATCCCCTCTCTTAACACTTTTCTCCGCACTACCACTTCTTTGAATTCTTTCAACCCTCCCTCCCTCCCCCCCCCCCCTCCCTCCCAAAACCATTCCAATCGTCACCAGTTCAAGATCGTGAAACTTGAAGTTTGCAAGATACAAAATTTACAAATATATATCATCTGATGCGGATAATATTTGTCGAAAATGCTAGCGAGTCATTTTTATGATAACAAAGGTGAAAACATCACTTGTATGTAACAGTAACACTCTATTTTCACGTCACAGCGTACCGTTACATCCGAATAACACGTAACATATTGTGAATGTTTATTGTGGATCTACATGGTTTCAGAAGATGTGAAGCGGTTCCACTACAATATGTAGGCCTACATCGCGTACATGTTATATTGACAATGAATCCGTTCCACTGTGAGTGGGTCCCCCTTAATATATTGTGTATGTTTATTTCATTTTCTATTTGTTTTTCACGAGTGAAGTAAAGTATATTGCAAGATGTGCACGCAGTATGTCGACTAGGGTGTATTGTGGGGGAGGGTGTGTGTGTATCCAGGGGGGGGGAGGGGTGCTCACAGGCCTGGAGTGGATATTGTCGAGGAACCGCTCCAGACGACGTCGAGGATCATTATAATATTGATAATGTGCAACTCGTGTCTAGGCAGCTTGTACGCGCGGCTCACAAGGCTTGCTGTGCTCGATATTCCGATATATGCGGTTCACTTGCATGGACTGTTTTGTGAATATGTTATGAGCGATACTTGTTGAAACAGTTTCTGTATCTCGAGATATACGCATTCATTTATATTCATATTGGGTTTTACGACGCACTGTACTGACTACTCACGACTAAGATCTATTGGCGTCGGTGAATGATATATGAGATGATGAGTTGAAGGTTATTTAATCAGGTGTTTTTCGATAGTTTTTTGACTTGAACGAAACAGGGAAACCACGAAAACAAAACTGTCAGGATAGTCGACCATAGCGGGAATTAAACTATATACTTATGAATGAATGTTTTTTTTTATCAGCAAACATGACTCAAAGTCTATACACCAATTAGGACTACATGTGGTAGGATCGTTCCGATATGACGTCACGAAGACGATCTTACTGCCCCTAAGGAGATAATTGAATGTAATGTAACTTGTGTATCGAACGGTAGATATAGTCGTGAACTGTAATAAGTTGGTGGATAATGACAAATCGGTCTAGTTATTGGATAAAAAGAACCCATTCGATCCTCTTTTTCGTTATTTAAAGGACATCATTAACCTGAAACTAGATTTTAATGAATAATTACGATATTTATTCCACTAATTTTGGAGAAAACTCTAAATCATCATCTCAATTTCAGAAATTTCAATTTATTTCCCTGTCCTCCAGGATCCACCCTTTTTATCTGACGTAGACATTATTCGATTCTGTTAATGTTTTAATGCCTACGTCATGACTCCTAATCCCTATGGAAGGGAAATGAATTAATAATAGTTCCAGAAATTGATGAGTGGATGATTTCTAGTTTTCTACTAAGTTAGGGAAATAAATATCGTCAGTATTCAATAAAATCCAGTTCGAGTTGCTAAGTTTTTAATTTCTTTTTATTCGATTCTTCATTTTCTACTTCTCCTCCAAATCTTTCTTCAACGTATAATATTATTCTCAGCTCGAATAATGTCATATATCTGGATATTCCTGTCATAAGATACCTTGTAAAGGGGTTCCTATATTTTCTAACCTGGATAGATGCGCATCCTACATTCTACAGCTGGAACAATCTTCCCATCCAGCTATAGATACTAACAAATTCCCCAGACTGAAACGAAAAGAAAACAATGACACAATATTCAAATCACATCCTCTTCAGCTACCAGAGGCCTACATTATGAATGTGTTGTATAATCACATTCAAATATGATGTAGTGTGCTCCCAAGCTGAAAATAAAAATTATAATTCGAATTGAATGAATGTTAGGGCTTAGAGGCGCGTCGACAGCTAGGTCATTTTGCGCCTGTACAATCTATAATTAATTATACCGTACATATTTATCTAATACGCTAGTCATATCATCACTATCAGTGTTGAAATACTTTATTATAACTTCTTATACCTATGAAACAAACATATAGATATCCGAATTCTAGGCTATATTGATTTTAATTTGCATTATGTTTTTTGTTTTCAGGTAAGTTGGCTGCCATGTCGTGAGATTAGTGATGCGAGAGATGAGTGAGTGAAATCTTGATAATCTATATTCCTCTTTCTTCTTTTATTTGTCAGGTGTGCGATAGCGAAGACCTTCATCCCACTCGCATGGGACTTTGTCTGTGTTTTGTTTTCTGTTTGTTTGTACCCAGTGCACAGGTCGCAGGGTTTGACTGTGATCGTTAGATTTATACAGTTTAGAAGTGTCCAGTTTTGGGGTTAAATTGGTTAGACCGTTAGAGAAATACCGTCTCAAATTTTAGATAAACCCCATAACATAAGGCTGGGTAAGAAAATTAGGAAAATAAAATTACTCTCTTTTTTTTTCAATTTTCCTGAATGTGAACACAAAAATGAAACGCACTATCACAAATGTGTATGCAATTCCGACCTGCCGTTGTGAAGAAAATAGTGTAATATATTTGTTTTAATCATCAAATAGATGGAAATAATATCAGTAAAATGTTACCGAGATTCACGGCTTCCTATAGGCTCGAAAGTTACCCAATGAAGTATGTGTGAGTCAAGGTGTGTAGAGTTTCCGATTATACTCTATCTAGATATCTCGCTCATCATATTCGACACTGAAAGTAACAACAGAATGAGCTTCTAAATCTCAATATTGCCAATGAAATGTGACAAACAAACTGTCAACAATGATATATTTATAATCAGACGAGCTTTAGCGAGGATTCAATTTGACGTACTGAAAAAAAATTGTGTTCGTTTTTATGTTTTTTTTTTTTTTCGTGTTTTTTTGCCCGTTTTCCACAGGTCAAACGGCTACAGCTATCAACTTCAAACTTGTTTCCAGTATGGTTTCTCATCTAACTTAGATCTGTATAGTTTTGTGGCATTATCGGGGGGTAACTTTTTTTATGAATTTTAGAAATTTAAAAAATACCCATTAAAATAACATGGCGGAAAAAAAAGAATAGTTTTATTTTACAAAAAAAAAAATGAATTCTGCGTGAAGTTGAATTACATTTTGATACACATTTCTGGAAACTTTCAACTTGATCGGGTCAGCCATTTTGAAGAAAAAACATAAAATGTGCTAAATTGGTACCACTCGAAGTAGGTTTTACACATTTTTACTCATACTATTACAATGCTATTACTATCCGCTCGTCCAACAACGCATATATGGCGTTTTCCTAGTACATGACATTGTTGAAATGTGCGCGCGCTTCATTTTCTGACTCTTCACTAGTTCCCCTTTTTAATACCTGCTGCTTTCACTGTCGAATACTGCATTTCCTCAGTGATGAAATGTGTGGCCGGAGTGCATGGCATATGGCAGTACGCTATACATACAACTCACCCACGTCTTCCTAGCTGGTAGAAGGCTAGGCTAGCACTTGCTAGTCGGCGGCACCTCTTTGTGCGGCTCGTCTCGGCCAATCGGTTAACGGCGCGTCAACGACGTGGCTCCGTGTTTGACAGCGTTTTATGACCGGACAGGTAGAAACAATGGATTGGCGTAGGAAGATTTGCAATATTATCTTTTTACCTTTTGTACTTGTCAGGCGCCCGACTAGTCCTTTCATAACAAAGTAACCGACTACTCAATTAAAACACAATGTTTATTGGTTTTTTATTGGTGTTTTTTAATGAGAAGAAATGTTTTTTGCAGCGGTAAATTTAGCTCAGTTGCTAATAACGCGTCCGCTTGGTGTGAATCTGGGAGGTGAGGGACATATCGGACCTTGATTCGATTCCCGCCATCGTCCATCACGCACGCACGGTGCTAATAAAAATGAAGAAAATCATCGTTTATATTTTTTGTATGCTCCCGAACCAGTCTGATTGAATAAGGGCCGGTATTACGAATCGATAGTTAGTGGATTAAGCAATAGTTAGCGGATTAACTTGTTATCACCATTGGTTACCAATGATATTTTCTTACTTTAAACAAATAGTTAGTGAATTAGCAGCACTTAACTAAGATTCGTAAAACCGGGCCTAAGAAGTATATCATCCCCAAGATAATTTTATGCTCTTCAATTAATGTGACATTCTATTTTTGTGAATTCCACCAATTTTGAAATAATACGTGAGTGAATATCAAGAATGACATGAAATTTATTGAAGTTTTATCCTGAAACTGATTGAATTCACAAGAGTTAATTAAAGGCATAGAATTATCTTGGAGTTGATGTACTTATCATTCAATTACACTGGTTCGAGAACACGGAAAACAAATAGTCAAGATGAATTTCTCCCATATTCATCAGTACCGTGCATTCACCCGCTTAACAGATGTTTATCGTGGTTTTCCTCTGTAGTCCAGGTTGACTTTGAGACGGCTCTTACAATGTAGGCACTACCGCTTCCTTCTCACTATCCTTCCAACTACCTGAAAATCCTTCCTCTCATCATTCCATCAACTCAATAGACGTCCATCCGACGCCAATAGGCATGGGTGTTTGTATAAGGCATGGGTGTTTGTGAACGTCCGTTTCACCATTTTTCTTTTTTTTAATGCTACTTAAAGACTCCATCAACATCTAGGTTATACGGGGGTACGAATGAGCGGGTGATACTGAAACGATGAAGTGATGATAGGTGAAAGACGTCCAACGCCCAACGATGACTTCAGTCACTACCGCTAGCGATAGTTGACTTAGCCACCGGGGCGGCTCCTTTCACCATTGACTAAAGAGATACTCAAGACGTCCCACGTAGGTTACTTCACGCGAATCAAAACCCTGAAGTTACTTCAATCATCGCTACACATTCCTAGAGCGCTGCTAGCAGTCAAGACGAAGACTCCGCAGACAAGCATGGGCAAGCATCCATCTAGCCGTCGACCGAAGCACAGTCTCCGAAACGATTCTTAGCGCTCTTAGCGGTGATTGACGGTTCCACAGGGTTAGGGGTGTGGGGAGGGTAGAGACAAAGGGGTGGGGATAAGAGTGGGAATGATCTTAATTTAACGTTGGGTGAACTGTCTTTGTATTTCTTCAGTCTATGCTTTCACTTATCAGCACTTCATAGTTTCATTATCACCCGCTCATTCGTACCCCCGTATAACCTAGCTGTTGGTGGGGTCGTTCAGCATCATAAACAAGCAAGAACTATGATCGTCTATGCAAGGCAATAACTCCAGCCAAATCAACAGATATAAACGCATTTAATGCAGTTATTAATTTTAATTCCACGAATCAAGCTCAGAAAAGTCCATCGCGGTGACGTCATGATTCTGTTGAAAGGTCAAAGTTCGATTAGTTCCAGCTGTAGATATTGACAGTCCCGATCGCCCGTCTCCGCCACCTCTACGCCCTGACGGCCGGGCGTCTCGACCTGTCAGCTGGAGGCACGAGCCGCGGATTGATGCATGAACTCGGCAGTTCTACTGTAGCCTCTAATGAGGGTAATTAGTAATTACGTCCACACTGACTGTACACCCGCTTGCCGGGGCTCTAGACACGGCGGCATATTTCACTGTCAACATCAGCTGTGAAATATCTCTTACAGATTCACACATCACACTTCTAAATTTATTATTATTTTGTATTGTGTATTTTTTTTTGTGAGTGAATAAAATAATCAACAAATTGAATTGAATTGATCCGATGTATCTGTAATCCGGGAGGTGAGGGCCATATCGGACCTGGTTTCGAGCTCCGCCACCGTCCATCTTCACAGAGGTATTCGTGGTTTCTCTATGTAGTCTGGGTTCATGGTGGGATGGTTCCTACAATATAGGCCACGACTGCTTCCTTCTTACTTATTCCAATTACCAGAGAAACTTTCACTCATAATCCCATCATCTCATTAATCACATACATTGGAAACAGTGTATATAGTGCGTTTTTAAACCCAAATAGATATATATGCATATATATATATTTTTTTCATCACACACACTTTTTTATCCGCTCAACACGGCCCCTATCCCACACCATTAGCGCATGGACGGTTCGATTCTTCATCTCTCGTGGGCACAAGTATAGCAGTCTCACGTCTTTTAGGGCCGAAGGTAAGAACTGCAATCCAAACACTTTGATCAATATTCAGTCTATCCACTAAACATGTGCTCTGCTCGAGCCTCCCTATCGCCCGTGCCAGACGATAGAGGAGACGGTCGCTCGTACCGTCAGCGTGGGGTAATTGCAATTACACACGTGATTGGTACGCCCTAGAGAGAGAGAGAGATGGAGAGAGAGAGAGAGAAAGGGAGAGATTGAGCGAGAGAGAGAGAGAGAGAGAGAGAGAGAGAGAGAGAGAGAGAGAGAGAGAGAGAGAGAGAGAAAGGGAGAGATTGAGCGAGAGAGAGAGAGAAAGAGAGAGAGAGGGGGGGGGGGGGGGGGGGGGGGGGGGAGAGAGGAGTAGAAGAGAGTAGGGAGAGGGAGAAAAAGAGATAAAGAGATAGACAGAGAAAGGGATGAATGGAGAGAGAGAGAGGAAGAGAGAGAGAGAGAGAGAGAGAGAGAGAAGAGAGAGAGAGAGAGAAAGGGAGAGATTGAGCGAGGAGATAGAAGAGAGAGGAAGAGAGAGAGAGATAGAAGAGGGGGGAGGGGGTTGGGGGGGGGGAGAAATAGACAGTAGAGTACAGGAGTGGGGGGTGAGATGGTGGAGGGGTGAGAGAAGAGAGAGAGAGAGAGAGAGAGAGAGAGAGAAGGGGTATTTGAGAGAGTGAGAGAGAAGAGAGAGAGAGAAGAGAGGTCGGAGAAGAGAGAGAGAAGGAGAAGATAACAGAGAAGGGGGGAGAATTGAGAGAATGTGAAGTAACAGAGAGTGGGTGAGAGAGAGAGAGAGGGAGAGAGAGAGAGAGAGAGAGAGAGAGAGAGAGAGAGAGAGAGAGAGAGAGAGAGAGGGGAAGGATATTTCATGGTGGGTAATGGCGATGGAGCACGAGATTCGATATTCAACTGTTGTAATATTGTGGTTGAAATTGGAAACTGCATGCCTCATGTACAAATGAGAAACCTGGTTAGTATAGTCTAAGAGGCTCTGTATTCATGCAAGGAAACGCTGTACAGCTTGTCGAGTTCACGCAAGTGTGAGTGAGTTGATATTCCTCGCCTTGGTTCATATCTGTCCTATATACACTTTCATCTTCCACTTTTATCCATTTTATATCCACAATATGAGCAGATATTTCTGTTTAGGTCGCTGCTTTTTTCTACTAGATCCACTGTGTATTTATGACCCAACTCCTACTTGTATGATCAGTTTTTATTTATTCATGCAAATCTTGTGTCAGTATGATTTACATTTCAAACATTCTCTTTACAAGATGTGAACACAGTTCAGTATTGAAATATGTGACATGTCGTCGAAGTAATGATATATAGAGATAGAATAGAAGACAATTACAAACTTCACAGTTGAACATTAATATGACACAAATTAAAATATTTTTGTGAAGTAAAAATGTATAAAATATATAGGGCCTACATATGGATGGTATATATAAATATTCACTGAGACGTGTGGCCGAGTGGTTAATTTACTGACTCTCATTCATGAGACCGTGGTTCGATCCTGACCATCCTGACGGTCGACCATCCTGACGGTTTTTTCGTGGTTTCCCGAGTGCTTTCCCTGTCATTCAGGTCAATACTGAAATGGTTCCTTAACAACAGGCCACGACCGACTCCTTCCAACTATCCAAAAACACCTAATAAAATAACCTTCCATCTCATCATCCCATCATCTCATATATCATACACCGACGCCAATAGATGGTAGTCATCAGTACAGTGCGTCGTTAAACCCAACAAAAATTGAATAAAAATGAATGTTTAAATAAATATATCATATATATATATATATATATATATATATATATATATATATATATATATATATATATATATATATATATATATATATATATATATATATATATATATATATATATATATATATATATATATATATATATATACAGAGAGAGAGAGAGAGAGTGAGTGAGTGATAAAGGGAGCGAGAGAGAGAGAGAGAGAGAGAGAGAGAGAGAGAGAGAGAGAGAGAGAGAGAGAGAGAAGAGACATTGGATATAGTGTAAGCGAACTAGCTGTAGAACAAATCAAAGGAAATTGTTTCTGAGAAGATCGCACAAAGTAATGTAGGAGAGTCGAGCAGTGAGGCGACGAATCCAGGGCTGGATTTGTGGTGTCAAGTCTCGCAGAAGTCCTCTATCCTCGGTTGCCATGGTTACCCGAGTGTTAGGCAGCTCCGGAATAGTTTGACAAATAAGTCACATACCTCTGTTGACAATATCTGTGCACTGCTATGCTAAACATCCAGCTAAACATGCTAAACATGCTAAACATGCCTCGTATACCTTCACACAACTTGATAGCTTTGCGGCAAGGTGGAGTTTAATACATACATTCTACAAAACATATATTGGGTTTAACGACACACTATAATATAAGTGAAATTTATTGACGCCGAATGAATGAATAATAAGATGAAGGGGCGCAAAAGGATCTCGTTGTCGATGCGCCTTTAAACCCTAGTAGGCCTATTCATTCATGAGATGAGACGCTTGAGATGATATACTGGAATAAAGTATACTCGGCAGTGTGATATGTGTTAGGGTGTCCATCTTACCTGAACCCTGTAACCACATTTGACATCTATCCATTCATATAAGTACCCCGAAGCCCATGTCACTGGACCGAGTCGACTTTATTCCGGTATACGTTCTTCAGCGTCGCTCATGAGATGACGGGATGAATGTTTCTTAGGATGTGATGATGGTGACGATATAGTTTGCTAAACGACCCCACTAAAAGTCCTGTAATACGGGGTACGACTGAGCAGGTGATAATGGAAGTTTACAGAACACTCAAAACCACGCCCGACCTGACCTCAGTTTCTAGAGTTGTACTTGAGTTGGCTGAGCTATGGAGGGTGGCTTATAGTTGCTTTCACGAAGATGACTGTTTTATATATATATATATATATATATATATATATATATTGGGTTTGACGACGCACTGTTATGATAGCGCAGATCTAGTGGCGTCGGATGGATGATTAATGAGATGATGGGATGATGAGATGAAGGTTCTTGAGTGATGGGAAGGATAGTGGGAAGGAAGCGGTCATGGCTGACTTATAGTAGGAACCATCCCATCCAGCCTCGACTACAGAGGGAAACCGTGAAAACCCCCTGTAAAGATGGTCGGCGGCGGGTATCGAACTGGGTTCGAACTTCCCCTCGCCTCCCGGATCACACGAAGCGAGCACGTTAACCACTGTGCCGGTAGATGACTGTTCTCACTATAAGACAATATAACAATATAGGCCAATTTAAATTTAAGACAATATAACAATACAGGCCAATTTAAATTTAAGACAATATGTATATTTTCAAGTCGATATAAATCGAATGAGGTGAATACATCCCATGAATACAGAATGCGTGCGAATGGAAGTAAGCACACGGCGTGCCATTCAGCTGTAGAGGTATGCGTCAGCTCTTCGGTTCGAAGATATATATATTGTGTGTTGGAAGATATGTGTTGTAATATCTGCATACACGGAGGTGTTTGACATTCCTAGTAAAACGCTCCAGCTATTCCACCGCCTCCTGTATTACTACCGTCGGAATAACTAAAACAACAGCATTCCACGGAACCGATCAGCGTAGGAGGCGGTGGAATTTGATAACGTCACAATTAGGCAGACGAGAAGAAAGAAGGCGAAGACTCGAACTCAAATCACTTGGAACAACGAGCTACAATAGCTCCAAGCGACTGCGGCTTAGATTAGTAGTTTGTAGAACAGCTAAACAGTATGGCAGCAACCGGCACAGGCAGCGCAGTGGTTAGCGCGCTCGCTTCATGTGATCCGGGAGGCGAGGGGAAATTCGTGTTTGACATTCCTAGTAAAACGCGTTCGATCCCCGCCGCCGACCATCTTTACATGGTTTTTTCATGTTTTTCCTCTGCAGTCTAGGCTAATGCCGGGATGGTTCCTACAATAAGCCGGCCATGACCGCTTCCTTCCCACTATCCTTCCCATTAGCCAAGAACCTTCATCCCATCGTTTCATTAATCATCCATCCGACGCTATTGAATCTGCGCAATCATAACAGTGCGTCGTTAAACCCAATATATACAAAAAAGTATGGCAGCATGTCCAGTATTTATGTATTTCTATTGTTGTTAGCAGAAAATCCAACCACTTCTTGTGAGCTGGGCTACGAAATTATCTCCAAGTGTTTTGCAGTCCTAGTGATCTTGTGTTGCCATAGTATTTAGTTCTTCTAGCAAATATTGACTGAAGTCCTATCATCCTGTGGGTGCATTCCGGTACGATTTATTCCGGTTTTCCAATACACATTTAGCACAGGTTCAAGTTGAACCTGGGGTTATCTTGTACAGGAATGCTCCCCCTGGAGCTAGCTAGCCCTATAGGGCAATACAACATTTCTGATGAAACTGGAAATCATCATCTCAATTAAAGAATTATAAGGATTATTTTTGTCCTCCAGATGCCATGAGTCATGACAGGCATTACTGATTCTGTATAGAAACATGAACAGAATCCAGTAATGTCTACGTCATGACTCTGAAAAATAGATGCTCCTGGAGGCCAAAAAATTGATTCAAATTTCGGAAATTGTCGTGATGATTTCTAGATTTCTCTAAAATTAGGGAAATACCATAGAACAAAGAAATACAAAATGTCTTTATTCTATAGAAATAAATATCGTCATTATTCGTTGAAATCCAGTTTATGAAAACTCCTTTAATGAAAAGATAACTGTTGTGAATGCGCCTCCAACCAACCGAGTGGTCTCTCTCTCTCTCTCTCTCTCTCTCTCTCTCTCTCTCTCTCTCTCTCTCTCTCTCTCTCTCTCTCTCTCTCTCTCTCTCTCTCTCTCGCATGGGAACGAGTCAATATTTGTGTGGACTTTTTTAAAACATCATCTATCATCTTTACGATTGCGTAAGTGAAACAACAGTATTAACCCCACACGAACGACGATTTGTCACAACGCTTTTTTACTACACTCCATAATATTTCTCGTGCGCACGATATGAGGGCTGGAACTACCCTGCCGGTAGTGATGTGGGATAGGGGGGACGGTCGCTCGGAACCTTCATTTCTCCTGGATACACGTTACATACGAGGAATGAATACTTGAACCACCCGCGCGCTAGTTGTGTAGGATAGGGGGGACGGTCGCTCGGAACCTTCATTTCTCCTGGATCCACGTTACATACGAGTAATGAAGGCTCGAACCACCCGCGCGCTAGTGGTGTGGGATAGGGGGGACGGTCGCTCGGAACCTTCATCTCTCGTGGCTACAAGAGCACGGGATATGAATAATGCAACGGACCAAGCAGTTGTGCGTTGGGAAAATGGGCATATTTTTGGAGGGGGGGGGGGCATTAGCCGTGCGACAGAGCAGTGGTGCACCGGTCAGGGGGGGGGGGGGGGGCTCATTACCATACATGCGGTACACATAACTTAGTTTCACAACATTATTTGTTTTCCACAATTTGTTTTAGTCGAGCTAGAAAAGTGATAATTTGTGCTAACTAGAGTTATTTATAAGCTGAGTTATAGAATACTTAACGAAAGGTGATATCAAAATTGATTCGATTATTCGTGCCTTATAATTCGTAATTCTTTGGGAGCAAGAATTTGTAAAAGGGAGGAGCCAAAGCTCCCAGTTTCACTTCTGTACAGTTTGCTCAAGAAAGGCAGCATCAAATCAAATCCTCGAAAACCCAAATATTCGAAATCCCTTCTCTTCGAAAACCCATTTCGTTGACAGTTATAACATGTGGATTGTTCGCAGATTTGGGTCTTCTAGCAACTGTGATTTCGATCAAATAAAGCCTCAAGAAATAGAAGTTTAGGTCAGTTGGTTTTTAGGACAGTTGATTGTTAGTACAATTGACCAATCCCCGCCGCCCTCGGTAGCTCAATCAGCTGAGGCACCGCTTCAGAAACTGAAGTCACCGTTGGGCGTGGGTTCGAGTCCCACATAAGACAGCAGATGTTCCTCGTGGTTTTCCTCTGTAGTCCAGGTTGACTTTGAAACGGCTCTTACAATGTAGGTCACTACCGCTTCCTTCTCACTATCCTTCCAATTACCTGAAAATCCTTCCTGTCATCATTCCATCAACTCGATAGACGTCCATCCGACGCCAATAGATCTTAGTTATAAGGCGTGGCTGTTTCATAATCACCTGCTCGTTCGTACCCCCGTATAACCTGCTGTTGGTGGGGTCGTTCAGCAAACAATAATCATCATCATTGACCAATCCCCGCTATTCGCACTTTATTCGTGCGCCGCAATTACACCGCTTGTCGTCTGAATAGTACGAAATACGACGACGTCAATAAATTGTCATCATTTTTATGAGGTCAGAGTTGAACCAGATGTTGCCAACTATGCGACATTAATCCCGACCGAATGTATTGTTATCCGGGTGGAGATATACGCGAGGACTTTTGTTTTTCTTTCTAGCCGTTATGTTGGCAGCAATACATTTGAATAATAAACCAATAAGTAGACTGGAATTCGTTTATACATTGTATTTACTTGTGGCCGCGAGAGGAGAAGGCTCGAACCACCCGTGCGCTAGTGGAGTGTCCGACTTGGGACGGTCGATCGGAGCCTTCATTAAGGTGGATACTAGAGACTGTGTGTGTTGTGCGAGTTTACGGACTTACGGTCACACAATTGCTTCTTTCTCTCTCTCTCTCTCTCTCTCTCTCTCTCTCTTTATCTCTCACTCTCTCTCTCTTTCTCTTTCTCACAATTCAGCGTGGTAATTGTCACTTGGTTTAGTGCCACCAGTAACTTGTGTTGCGTGTGGCGTAACGTATCACTGATGTGCTCGTAAAACACAGCCAGTGCGCATGCGTATCACTCTTTCACTCTTCCCTCTCTATTCAACACCTCTCTCTCTCTCTCTCTCTCCCTCTATCTGTCCTGTCATCATTATCCGCAGGTGATGATATAATGAAGGGACGTTTACAAAGTTATGCCTCATGCGGGACTCGAACCCACACCCGACGGTGGCTTCAGTTGATTTCAGTTTCTGTATCTGTGCCTTGGCTGAGCCACGGAGGACGGCAAGAAGTCTTAAAAGGGCAATGGGAATCGATTTAGCGAAATATCATTTTTTTTGTTTACTTATGAATGGTATGAATGATTACCTATAAGAAACCCTTATCTCATCAATCATTCATCATTTTGTCAACAGATTTTTTTTCTATACTGTGTTCAACGACGCACTGAACTGATGACTACGATCTATTGGCGTCGGAGAACGATGGGATGATGAGGTGAAGGGTTATTTAATTGATCAGGTGTTTTTGATAGTGGGTGGGAGTTAATCGTGGCCTGTTGCTGAAGCACCATCCCAGTATTGACCTGAACAACTGTGGGAAACCACGAGAAATCTCTGTCAGGATGATCGACCATGGCGAGAATCGAACCCCGGTCTTCTGAATGACAGTTCAGTGTGCTAACCACTCGACCACACACTAGATCTTCTTGTGCTCATTAATCCCAATGGATACAAATGATTTTTTTGGCGCACAAAACTTAATATTACATTTATTAGTTACCGTATCTGGCTTACTGTTTTCGTTGCGGTTGAACTCTCCGCCCTCTTCAGCCGCTTGACTGATTGTCAGCGAGGACAAGTTGACGTATTTACCACCAGAGTGCGTGCGAGTAAGCGAGTTAACGCGGCGTTAATTGATAAGTGTACACAACACAGCGGGTGACACGTTCACCAACCTCTTCAACTAGTTATGGTAATGTCTTGGCGTGGCGTAGGAACGAACAAATGCGCTCATTTTACTCGCAAAGGTTGGTACCAGAACGTTTTGCTCCGGGATGATTATTAATAGATTCAAGGGAGGGGGAGGGGGAGATGAATGGTTTTGTTTGAAATGAAGATTTTGATCGCTTGGATTATAAAGTTTAGTGACTTTTGACTTTATATTCATGAAGATATTGTTCTAGACTTCCGGATGAGTTCACGGAACGAGGGCGCTCAACATTTCGCATAATGAATGTATTTATAATTTCAAAATGTATTCATACCAGAAAACATCCAACAAATTAAGTTCTAAACATTTGCTTGAATTGTTCCTTGAGACAACGTCGTCGTAGAGCTGTGTGACACCAGTCGTCTACTAAAAACGAAAAATGTGCTGTGTTACCGCTCTATAACTAGGAAAACGCCATATATGCGTTGTAAGACGAGCGGATAGTAATAGTATTGGTAAAAATGGGTAAAAACTGCTTCGAGTGGTACCAATTTAGTACATTTTATGTTTTTTCTTCAAAATGGCTGACCCGATCAAGCTGAAAATTTTTAGAAATGTGTACCAAAATGTAATTCAACTTCACGCGAAATTTCATTTTTTTGGAAAATAAAAATATTTTCTTTTTTTTTCGCCATGTTATTCTAATGGGAATTTTTGAAATTTCTTAAATTCATAAAAAAAAAGTTACTCTCCGATAATGCCACAAAACTATACAGATCTAAGTTAGATGAGGAACCATATTGAAAAAAAGTTTGAGGTTGATAGATGTAGCCGTTTGACCTGTGGAGAACCGACAAAACGAACACCAATTTTTTTCAGTATGTCAAATTGAATCCTCGCTAAAGCTCGTCTAATAATTATACGCTTGTTTCTTGTATTGCATTACGTGTCTAAAGTCTAGTTTCAATTATATACTTTATAATCTTTTCATGGATACAAACTGAAACCAGCACATGCAGCACAGTGGTTAACGCGCTCGCTTCATGTGATCCGGGAGGCGAGGGGAATTTCGAGCCCATTTCGAACCCCGCCGCCGACCATCTTTACAGGGGTTTTTCATGGTTTCCCTCTGTAGTCTAGGCTAATGCCGGGATGGTTCCTACAGTAAGTCGGCCATGACCACTTCCTTCCCACTATCCTTCCCATCACCCAAGAACCTTCATCTCATCATCTCATTAATCATCCATCCGACGCCATTATATCTACGCTATCATAACAGTGCGTCGTTAAACCCAATATAAAAAAAAATAAAAGGAAAAATACATGTTCACAAAAGTTTTTCGCGTGCCATTTCTTCTGCCGACATTGAAGTCTTCCTTATAGTAAATATGTCGCGCAAATCGTAAAAAGCAGTACATCAGGCAAACAAAAAAAACGTGGAGAATCATAATATAATTTGAACTTCAATAACCACGCAAAACTGTAAGATCCATTAGTTCACCCTCATGTTTCTTAGCTCTGGAGAGATACTGTATTAGGAATAAGCACGAGTTGCGTATCCATAAAGCTATAATCCCAAGAGCATAGGCCTATATACCCTCGGTAGCTCAGTCAGCTGAGGCACCGCTTCAGAAACTGAAATCACCGTTAGGCATGGGTTCGAGTCCCGCTTAAGGTATGGGTTTTTGTATACGTCCTTTCACTTCACTTCATAATTTCATAATCAACTGCTCATTCGTACCCTCGTATAACCTAGCTGTTGGTGGGGTCGTTAAACAAACAATAAGCTTATACCCATGTGTACCCCTCAATATCCCCTCCCCCTCTCTTGGCCAATATACTGAGACGTTCCCCACATTCAAAATTAATCCAATTCTCAACAGTTTTTCTGTAGATTATTGCCCTCAGTTGCCTGTTCTAGAGCACACATTCTGCTTTAATTGCCAACTCGTCTGCAGTGTCCGGTTCCGCTCGCCCGTCTCCCCTATCCCGTAGCACTGTCCCCGGGTGTTTCGAGCCGGCTGTCGAGCACAGCTGACAGTGGATTGATAACTCAAGTAGCTGAACATTGTCTGAAACTGTTCCTTAATCCTTGTCTCGGCTTGACAAACTATTGCCGTGCCCTGCTTATAGTTGATCCTCGGATTGGCCACCGCGCGTGGGAAACTATTATCGTTTACGGCTTGCTGTAGCGCCACGCCCTTCTAATAATAGATTCCAGGACTAGTTACATGTCATTCAACAGAGTACCGGCACATGTAGCGTAGTGGTTAGCGCGCTCGCTTCATGTGATCCGGGAGGCGAGGGGAATTTCGTACCCAGTTCGATCCCCGCCGCCGACCATCTTTACAGGGGTTCTTCATGGTTTCCCTCTGTAGTGTAGGCTAATACCGAGATGGTTTCTACAATAAGTCGGCCATGACAGCTTCCTTCCCACTAACCTTCCCATTACCCAAGAACCTTCATCTCATCATCTCACTAATCATCCATCCGACGCCAATAGATCTGCGACCATCTTAACAGTGTGTCGTTAGACCCAATGAAAAAAATTGAAAAAATCTACAGAGTTCTGTAAATAAGTTACATAGAAACATTTACAAACGAGTGTAGTAATTTTCTGTTTGAAGTATTGTAGTCAATTTATTGCTTCATAACACAGAGAAGTATCTCACATACTTTTTCAATAACGTCGAAACTTGATACACTTTTATTGTTCCCTAATTAAGAGTATGGAGGAAAGTAGGATCTTTTGAACGGGGCACCACAAGGGTGATCTAACCTCCTTGTTACTATATACTGTCGATCCATAATAAACGTTCACATCAGCTAAGGTTACATGTTCTATGTAGAAAACGATTCGTGGTGGGGTAAGAAAATAGTTGGAAAAATATCTGGTTCTACCATTAGGCCTAAATGAAATTTTGATATTTCCAAAAATTTACTATAACTGACTCGTTAGTATTTTCTACATTTTCTGCATCTTAGTGATATTATGACATTTATTTGATTCTTATCTTGCACTTATAATTTTCTCTGATCATCCGTAGTGGGATCTCCCCCCCCCCCTCCCTCCCTCTCATGGAGATACTTTTCGTAATGATCGGTTATACATTCAACCTGTGAAGAGCATTGAGCAACTCAACAACAACAACAACAGAGTTGAGGGATTCTTATAAGTCAATCCTCCGACGAACTATACCGTTTCGCATATTCCTGTGAAAAATAACCCGCCGAGGTAAACATATACTCACTCGCCACATACTGTAACCTGGAAGTGTGATAAATGATAGGCCAAACTTCCAGCCAATCCCGATCGAGCTAGATTACATTTGAAATTAGAACATCTACATTCGTGTACGTTTACCAGCATGTTGCCACGATCATTCGTCTATGACAATTACAGCGGAAAACTTGACGTATCGGAACACCTGTTCGGCAATACGGTGGAATAGGGAAACACTCGTTCGTAGCCATTAGAACGTCATAATTAAGGTGTAGTCGCAAGTTTTTTTTAGCTATCCGTCGACCTTATGAGTACAATGTAACAGAATAGTTAAGGTCGTTTTATGCTAGTAAAAATATGCGACATTTAATTTCCGGTTTGAAATGGGAATATTATACTTTTCTTTTGATTGGCTGGTTGATTGGATTTTTGTCACGAATGAAATCAAATTATGTTACTTTATAAGTCATTCATGTATTCGCCGGTACAGTCACGGACATCAAATATGTTATCAAGCTTAAAGGACATCAGAGCCCTTTAACTAGATTTTAAGGAATAATGACGATATTTATTTCCCTGATTTTGCAGAAAACTAGAAATCACGATTGATTTTTTGTCCACACCAAAGACCCATGAGTCATGACGTAGACATTACCGATTCTGTATAGAAACATGAACATAGTCGAGTAATGTGTATACGTCACGACTCAGAAAGAGGGCCGGGTCCTGGAGAACAAATAAATTAATGATGATTTCTGAAATTGATGAAAGGATGATTTCTAGTTATCTCTGAAATCATATAAATAAATATCGTCATTATTCGTTAAAATCCAGTTTCAGGGGTTTGATGTCCTTTAAATAAATATAAATAATATATAAAAAAAAATAATTATGAATAATAATAATAATCATCTATCCCAGATTCCAAATTGATGGGTCAGGGGGTGGAACACATTCCACCAAAATACTAGGGCCCCGGATCTCCAGGAAACAAACTGGCCAGGCCTGTTTCATCCTCTTCTTCATCCTCCATGTCTTCCTTTCTCTGCACCAACTCCCTCCACCTTGTTCTGTCTTCCCACAATCTAAAATTAAATAAATAATAAATTAATGCAAATTCAACTAGGCTACTGGGCGAAGAGACATATTCCACTGCACGAAAATAGCTCTGAAAAACTTGATTTCACGAATCCATTATCTGTTGAAATTGTGACCCAATAAGTTGTGTACATGCACGCTCAATGTTATTGCAGTTGTATCAGGTGTGAGGCGGGCTGCCTACACGGCCAGGCTGATGGCGGATATTTATCGATTTATTCTGCTCGAAGCTTCCACCTCAAGAACAATATCTTGTTTCATTATTTCACGCCGCCGTGTTGGCATTACTTGCTCTATACATAGACACGAAACAACAATCTACTTGATTGAAAAACAAATTGTTTTTTCTCGTTGAGATTCACTCACATTTTATTCAACAGCGTTCAGGACGAACTAGAGCGTTTGCGTAGTCAATCATTCTCGTAGTCAATCATTCTCGTAGTCAATCACATGCCGAGTCGAGTATAGCCCGAGGGGTTGACAACTTGACATTTTAGTGTGCACCTGATTTTACTTTTCTTTTCTCTGTATCATTTCCTATTTTTGGGTTTTCCGTGATTTTTTTTATTTTTTGGATTTTTCGTGTTCTTTTTTATTTTCGTGTTTTTTTTTGGAGGGGGGGGATTTTTCATAATTTTTCTGATTTTCCGTAATCTTTTCTTTCTCGATTTTCTTGATTTCTGATTTTAAAAAAAAATCGCGATTTTTTGGATTTTTCTCGATTTTTCTTCATTTTTTCAATTTTCCGTTTTTTTTATTTATTCATATTTTTTTCAAAGTGTACACCTGATTTTTTTAGTCGTTAACCTCTTGGTATATCCTACAGTGTGCCCTCGATTACTTGAAAAACAAATTTCTTAAAAAAAAACGAGGGGTTTACAACTCGGAAATTTGGTGTACACCTGATTTCAGATTTCAAGATTTCAGGGGATTTCAGGTGATTTCAAGTGATTTCAGGGATTTCAGGGATTTCAGGGATTTCAGGGATTTCAAGTGATTTCAGGTGATTTCAAGTGATTTCAGATGATTTCAGGTGATTTCAGGGATTTCAGGGATTTCAAGTGATTTCAGGGATTTCAAGTGATTTCAGAGATTTCAGGTGATTTCAGAGATTTCAGGTGATTTCAGGTGATTTCAGGTGATTTCAGGGATTTCAAGTGATTTCAGGGATTTCAGGTGATTTCAGGGATTTCAGGTGATTTCAGGGATTTCAAGTGATTTCAGGTGATTTCAGGTGATTTCAGGTGGTTTCAAGGGATTTCAGGTGATTTCAAGTGATTTCAGGTGATTTCAGATGATTTCAGGTGATTTCAGGTGATTTCAGGTGATTTCAGGGATTTCAGTTGATTTCAGGGATTTCAGGTGATTTCAGGGATTTCAGGTGATTTCAGGGATTTCAAGTGATTTCAGGGATTTCAGGTGATTTCGGGTGATTTCAGGGATTTCAAGTGATTTCAGGTGATTTCAGGTGATTTCAGGGATTTCAGGTGATTTCAGGTGATTTCAGGGATTTCAATGGGATTTCATGGGATTTCAGGGCAAGTGTACACCTGATTTCAGGAGTTGTTAACCCCTCGAAAAAAACTAGATCTTAAAAACACTTTCGTTATCAAAATCTACAAAAATGAACATATGCTGAGCGTTAATCTCGAGGAAACTGTATTACAATAAAAGCCGAAATATTGGTGAATCAACGTACTCTATAATGATGCCTAAGATCTATTGGCGTCGGTGAATGATGAATGAGATGGTAGTATAAGAGGATGAAAGCTAGTCTTATTATCAGCCGATATTCATCAAACGAACTTTCTGTCACCATAGACTATATCTTTAGTCTATGCTGTCACTAAATACGGACATTGAATTGTTGTTCTTGCGCGCAGCCTAAACTAACCTGAAAAAACCTTTTGTAAACAACCTCAAACCTACTATCAGATCAACCTGCACTTGACCCAATCTAATTTAAACATTATAAACTAATTTAATCTAAACTAAAACCAATATTAACCTACTTCCGGCCGACGAATAGCCACTTCGTATTTTATTATTTGTTTTGGTGGAAGGAAGCCTGCTCTTAGTAATTCAAGGTTATCAACGCTTCAATCCCAGGAATATCGTTAAAATTCAACCAGTGTTCACTTTACCGACATACAGAAACACAATATGTGATCGACAAGATGGTCGACGGTGACGGGAATCGAACCCCGTTCTCCTGGATAACATTTATCAGCGATCCAATACCAGGACATTCGTCTATAGTAATCTAATTGTTGTCAGAGCGAAGAGTTTCTATAATATAATTGGTTTTACATTTCCATCAGTCGCAAGGGAACGTGCGTTCCATATTTAAATCCGTGGAAAGATATTTATACTCTCGAATATAAAACACCCCAGTGTAGTCAATCTTAATCTAATTCTCGATTGCAATCCCATTCTACCCCCCCACCACCCCACCACCCCCCAACCCCCCAACCCCCACCGGTAACTAGATGAGTTCATTTCTTTATCTTTCTACGTCCGAGAAATCGGGGACGTGAAAATGTTTTCTAATCGGATTACGAGTGTAATTTCTCACTTACCCCCGCCCGTGGGGGGGGGGGTTAGAGGGGTGTTACCCCTTCATACCCTCATTTCCTGCCGCCGGAGATGGATTTCCTTGCTCTCGTGTTCGTATTGCCTTACACCCTCATGCTCTTGTTACACCTTAGTCACGTGGTACTGTGCTAGACGGGTTGTCTAGCCGGGCGGCAAGAATTTAGCAGCAAGTCGGTTTTCATATATTAACGACGCACTTTTATGATAGCGCAGATCTAATGGCGTCAGATGGATGATTAATGAGATCATGGGATGATGAGATGAAGGTTCTTGGGTAATGGGAAGGATAGTGGGAAGGAAGCGGTCATGGCCGACTTATTGTAGGAGCCATCCCGGCATTAGCGTGGACTATACAGAGGGAAACCATGAGAAACCCCTGGAAAGATGGTCGGCGGCGGGGATCGAACCGGGTTCGGAATTCCCCTCGCTGCATGTACCGGTGCAAGTCGGTTTTTAAATGAAACTAGAAACAATGGCTGAAAATCACTACATTTGTGTAGATAATTTCGTTTCTGTGGTTAAATAGAAGAAAAAGTCAACCTAAACAATAACCCTGCGCTCGAGTCAACATTTCATAGTTATTTAGCTGAAAATAAAGTAACGGCGTCTGGAGTCGAACCATATGGACCTTCAAAATGTGAAGCTACTGTGCTACCAGTATCACACCACACAGACATTTTGAATGCCTAATGCTAATAATTCACTTCACTCCGATACGCGCGCTAGCATCGCTCTGTCGTCGCTTAGAAGGCTTATTTTTCCGTCTTCTAACGTAGTTAGATAATAAGGTATTTAATCTAACTGCGTTCACAAATGAAGTTATGGCTTGATGTCAGTTAGTGCTAACTGCGTTCCGTTCACATTACGCTGGTAACTGCAGTTAGAGGCTTAACTGCAGTTAGTGATCATAGTGTGAACGGGGTATAACGAACGTCCAAATTTGTCTGTCCATGAATGGGTTCGTTTGCTAACCTCAGAGGTGAATGAGTAATTACTTCATACAATCATCTCACTTGTCCGGGCAGCAAGATTTAGCATATCAAAAGCGTTATTTCTGCCTGGTAACTTGACTTCAGTCTCGCACCAAATTGAAACATTTTCCTCTATTATATGGAACTGGGAAAAGTAATCAACCCCCCAAGGTGCACGGGTATTATTGTATGGAACATTTATCAGTAATTCTGCTATTTGTATAGTAAAATGTGAATTTGAGGTGAATACATTTTTCGTATGAAGCAGACATTTTTCGCCGGGGGGATATTTCACTTATAAATGGTTATAAAACGTTAGCATTTCAAGATATGAAATCAATACATCCGTCGCAAGATGGTGAATGGATTGTAGAAAATGGTAAATTGTAAATTTTTATAAAAACAGAAGTTTAAAGATCCAGTTATAGTTAGACGAGCTTTAGCGAGGATTCAATTTGACATACCGGTACTGAAGAAAATTGGTGTTCGTTTTTATGTTTATTTTTATTTTTTATTTTTTTGTCGGTTCTCCACAGGTCAAACGGCCACAGCTATCGACTTAAAACTTTTTTCAATATGATTCCTCATCTAACTTAGATCTGTATAGTTTTGTGGCATTATCGGGTGGTAACTTTTTTTTTATGAATTTCAGAAATTTCAAAAATACCCTTTGGAATAACATAGCGGTAAAAAAGAAAATATTTTTATTTTCCAAAAAAATGAAATTTTGTGTGAAGTTGAATTACATTTTGATACACATTTCTATAAAATTTCAGCTTGATCGGGTCAGTCATTTTGGAGAAAAAACATAAAATGTGCTAAATTGGTACCACTCGAAGCAGTTTTTACCCATTTTTACCCATACTATTACTATTCGCTCCTCTAACAACGCATATATGGCGTTCTCCTAGTATAGTGAAACTGCAGATATTTCAACAACTATATTTTCGCGTCACCACGGCTCGTAATCTGGGCCTACATTTAACACGTAACCTATAGTGAATGTGTGTTATCCTGGATCGACAGGATTTGATAAGATACTTCTCGGAATGGCAAAGGACATTACAATTTCCCGAAACTGGATTTTGACGAATAATTACGATATTTCTCTTCTTAATTATATAGAGAAAACTAGAGATCATCATTACAGTTTCCAAAAGTTATAATCAATTTATTTGTCCTCCGGGACCCAACTATTTTCTGAGTCGTGACGTAGACATTTCTCGATTCTGTTCATTTTTTTTATACAGATTCAGTAATGCCCACGTCATGACTCATGATCTCTAGAGGACAAAAAATTGATTATAATTTCTGAAATTGAGATGATGATTTCTAATAGAGAGAATATCGTCATCGAAATCTAGTTTCAGGGCTGAGATCACCTTTAAGTACCAATTTCATTCACTACAATATATTCAAATGTAAGATCACTGTATAGGCCAAATAGTAACACGTTGTCTCTGAAAGTGATGCAATATGGCTGTATGTACCCCATGAGCCCCCTCGAACGATTCGGACACCGTGGGGACTCGAGTGACCCCGTGATCTAGAGCTGTCGCTGGGAGCAATGTATATGCTCCCAAGGGTCGCCCATGGCGATAAGGTCTGGAGTGAGAGTCCATACCAAGTTCGGTCGAGTGGAAGCCTTTTGGTGATCGGAGTATATGGAGAGAGTACTGAACCTTTTTATTTCATCTCGTTTTCTCGTCGTTTTCATCTGTCGTCTTCTTTCGTTTTATATTATCTTATCTTACTTTTCCAGCTTCTATCCCGCTCCCTCCTGTTTCTTGAAAAAGTACACGGACATGAACATAGGCGCAAATAAATGACCTCGCTGTCGACGCGCCTTTAAACTCTAACACTATGTACCCCGTATCGAGATTCAAGACTATTTTTTTTCTTTTAATGCCGCTTAACGACCCCACCAACAGCTAGGTTATACGGGGGTACGAATGAGCGGGCGATAATGCAACGATGAAGTGATGATAGGTGAAAGAACGTTTACAAAAACCCACGGCTTATGCGGGACTGGAACCCACGCCCAACGGTCACTTCAGTCTTTGAAGCGTGCCTCAGCTGACTGAGCTAACGAGGGCGTATATACCTCAGTAGTCCCATGTCTAGTGGAATATGAATCAAAGCTTTTCTTTGCATATATTTACTTCGCATCAACACAAGTTTGAACTTGTAGTAATTATTTGACTTCCTTCCTAGTTTCTGTTCTCGGACAATATTTACAAGGCTGTGCTTCCGCTGCTTATCCTATACTCCAGTCCAGGGTAACCCAACATTCACGTGCATCTTTCGTCGGGTCGTTAACGCGTCCCCAGTCTTCATAGTGCAAATAGTTCCCGCCAGGTTCGTTCCACAGATATGAATGATCATGAAACTTGAACAGTCTTAGATACGAACTCAACAAATACATCATCTGCTGACAATATTTGTCGAAAATACTAATTTGTCAAATTTTATAATAACTACGGTGCCGCCCCGGTGGCTCAGTCAATTATCGCTAGCGGTAGTAACTGAAGTCACCGTTGAGCGTGGGTTCGAGTCCCGCATAAGGCATGGAGTTTTGTAAACGTCCTTTCACCTATCATCACTTAATCGTTTCATTATCATCCGCTCATTCGTACCCCCGTATAACCTAGCTGTTGGTGGGGTCTTTAAGCAGCATTGGAAAAAAATAACAGCGGTGGGAAGATCACTTGTATGTAACAGTAACACTCGATATCTTTACCATCGCTTGTTACCTCACAGCGTACCGTTACATACAAATAACACGTAACATATTATGAATGTTTATTATGGATCGACACTATTTTATAAGGTACTTCTCTGCACGGTGTGAAGCAGTTTAATTTTTTTTCCATATTGGGTTTAACGACGCACTGTTATCATAGCGCAGATCTAATGGCGTCGGATGGATGATTAGTGAGATGATGGGATGATGAGATGAAGGTTCTTGGGTAATGGGAAGGAAGTGATCATGGCCGACTTACTGTAGGAACCATCCCGGCATTAGCCTAGACTGCAGAGGGAAAAACCCTATGAAAAATGAAAAACTATGAAAAACCCTGTAAAGATGGTCGGCGGCGGGGATCGAACGGGGTTCGTAATTCCCCTCGCCTCCCGGATCACATGAAGCGAGCGCGATTACCACTGCGCTGCATGTGCCGGTGAATCAGTTTCACTATCATATGTTCAGACGGAAAGTAACTGCGATCGTTTATATGTTATGTTGTCACTGAAAATATTGGGCTGAGGGTAGGGTCCCTTCAATATACATAATTCATGCGCCAGAAGATAATTGACAGCAATGCAAATTTATGTTTTTCGTTTTCTCTAACGAATCTAAATTACTTCATTATATCTAAAATAGCCATCGGCCATTCACATACTTTTTCATTTTCTGTATTTTTACGCATCTTTTTCGTGAGTTTTCATCCATCAGGCCCACGGTATAGGCCTATGTCACTAAAAAATATCACCAAAATGAAAAAGTATACACTTTATTTGAATATTCATTTGATTTAACGTAAATTTACATTTGTTAAAAATGGAAGCGACAAATTTGCATAGTTTTGCTGACTATTTTATCAGCTGCGGGCGTGCTAAATATACAGGCCTACCAACAACCGGACGAAAAATCCGAAAATATTATCGATTTTCGATGCCTGTTTTCCCGCAGGATTTTATATACGACACTTTTTCTATCCTCAAAAGAAAAGGTTCGTGTAACAACTTGCCAAAAAAAGATGATCACCGTCTTAGGCCAGTATATATTGTTAGATGAGCGTAGCGAAGATTTTCACTCAAGTCTTACGGAGCTTTGTCTGTGCATTTTTTTTTTGTTTTTTTTTGTTTTCTTTTGTTTTTTTGTAAACACTGCACAGGTCGCAGGGTTTGACCGATCGACATGAAACTTTTTTTTTATATACAAACTTATCCAACTTGGAACTGTATAGTTTTTAGGTCTAATCGGTCGGACCATTTTTGAGAAACATCATTTAGAAGTTTCTAAAACCCTCATAAGATTTGGCTGGGCAGAAAAAAATTGAAAAAAAATCTCTCCAATACGATTCAAATTTTCCACAAATGTGAACACAAGAATAATATACACGAATAAAAATTTGGTTTGATATTCGGACCAGCCGTTTTGGAGAAAATAATATAATAAATGTATTTTATTCATCGAAAAGATAGAAATATTAGTTGAAAAATGTTGCATTGTCGAAGTCACGGCTTTCTAGATTCATTGACATTGGATGAAGTTCATTTCAAATGATCAAGGTTTGTAGAGTTTTCGATTATACTTTATATAGACATCTCGCTCATCGTACAACGCACATCCTGCGTTTGCCTAGTATTAATAAATTATCATCTATATTGCTATTTTTAATAATTATTAGTTAATTATTATAATTATAATTATTCGTAAGTATCATTTATATTATCGATGTGCGGCGGGAAAGTGTGGTCACGGACTTCGCAGTCCTGGTGTTGAACTTAATTGATTTTAAATAATTAAAATGGGCTGGTCAGATCGCCCTTGTGGTGCCCCGTCCAAACGATCCTACCTTTCATCCTTAGCCTTGATTGGGGAACAGTGATTTTGTATCAAGTTTCGATGTTATTAAAAAATGAAAAAAAATGATTTAAATTATCATATAAATTATTATTCAATTCGATTACCTAATTACAAAAGTTTTTACTTTTATTCAGTTGGTAGATGGCCTTCTCTCTTACACATTAGTATATGAGAGAGATAGATATTCTAGTCCACGGTTAACCGTGAATGGAGTATAGCTATATGCGGGGACTGAGGGAAATAGGCTTCGAGTTAGCGTCAGCAAATAGAATCTGGCATTTTAATAGAAGCTATGGGATGTCACTTGGGAATTACAGGAAGAGTTGGTTCTCTTCCTTCAGGATTGTATTCACTTCGTGTGACATGATGCGTTAGTGCCTCTCCTCCCGAGAATAGTTGATCGATATAGGGAGTGATCAAAGTCGACGTTTCTTTGGTTTGGTAAGAAGAGTGGAAATGGAATAATCAATAAGAAATGTAGGCTACTTGACAAGAGTGGAAAGGTGGATGCCTGTGATTTCCCTTTGGGCGTCGTGCTGACTCAAGTTTCAATATTTTTCACTTGCTTGTTGAAGATATTTCAAAATTTGAACTTTTTCTAAAACACACAAACGTTTTGAAAGAAAACACTTTCACATTCTTTCATTTTTTATTACCATTTATATTCTTTTATTGCATTTATTACAAGGTTCAGAAATGAAATTTCTCAAGAGTGTGTTGGGTGTGAGGAAAATAAATAAAGAAAAGTACAAAAATTGAGATATAGTTAAGAGTGGAATGGAGTGAGCTATAGGGTGGGAAGGGAGAGACTATACATACGATGGAACGGGCACATGAGAAGGATGGAGAAGCGAGTACCAAGGAGTGAGTTTTTGAAGGAGGAACAGTCGGAAGGAAGAGGAAACGAGGAAGAATAAGGATAAGGATAAGAATGTGGGAAAGAAGTGAATCGTGGAAGAGAGTGGAGGACTTGGGACGATGAGGGAAGTATGGAGAGAGTGGTACTAGAGGATGGTGAAGATATGCGTCAGAAAAGTGACCACAGGAATATCTGTTTGGTGGCGGCCAAGCGTTCAGAGCTACGTCGCTTTCTGATCCTTCGATTCTGCGAGCAGCGAAAAGTATTTCCTTCTTCATTTTCTGCTCCAAGGATCTAGTTAAAGTTGAACTTGACTGTGCTCATCTATACGCGACTTTTTATGAAATAGCTGACTGAACAAAAATGATGCAATACCAATACATTAATTGTCTGACAACATAAGGGGTTCCCTTTTGGGTAATGAACAGATTAAATAAATGTATTGCGTCCAATAGAAAACCATAACAATCGAACATGAGAAAAAATGTAAACTAAATTTACATTTCATTATTGTAAAATGAATTGAATTGTCAGAAGGTTGGATGTGAGGGAAGGAAGAGAGTGAAGGACGACGAGTGGTGGGACGGTTGGGAAGTATGGAGAGAGCTTGTGGAGAGAGTGGAACTGCAGGAAGTTGAAGATAGCGATAAGGTGTTGCCTTGCGAATACAACACATTGTAAGGGATTTGCCCAAAAAAGTTTGGTGGTAACCACCCCCTAAACCGACTATTTTTTGGGAAAATAAGATATGATTTTATCATATTTTCTTGCTTTAAATTTCTTATTTTTAACAATTCGCGTCGTGAAAGTACGTCGCGTGTATGGTATGGTGCTCGTGGCGGAATCCCGGCACCTCCACCAATATATCAGCCGCTCGCACTTGCGCGTTGCTAGTGGAATCAACAGGATCAAATGGAGGAAACTAAAAGACAATGTTCTTGTGCTTCCTCTGTTATTTTAAATATCTTGCATTTTATGTATTTTATTTATTTTGAAGATCAACATTCTACCTGTTAAGTCATGTGATCTAATACTCGGGTATCACAGATCTTTTAGTACCCTACAAATGTAGAACACCATTAAAAGTAATTAATTGTTATATTGTCTCTTCTATTTCAATTTTGATATCTTTTATCGCGTGAAGTTTAGCGTACAAACAAAAAACTGGTTCAACAATAAATATGTAACTACTTGTATGCATAGACATATTGTAAAAAAAAAGAAATTCTTTAGATACTTTCACGGTATAATTAAAATTAGGCGAGTGTTTTTTTTTTTTTTTAAATACTTCCAGAGATCTCCATCAGGCATCCAAAAACTATCAAAAAACAAATCGGAAACATTAAATTAAAAACCACATTCATTTTCATCCAAAACGCTAACATTTAATCAGAAAACTCCACACATGCTCCTGTCTCCCCGCAAGGTGTGTTAATTTACGATTCGGTCTCACCACAAAGAACTCGGTGTAGAAAGACATCCTAGTCATCAGTGTGTACCGGCCGGGTCGAAACAGCTGACCGTTCGTGCTGGATAGCCGGCGAGACGGGCGACCGACACCACTACATTCCTGGCATTCCTCGCGGGGAAATAACGTAAGCTCCATGCATACAAATGTTTGGAGTCAACGCGGGAGATCAGCTCGTAAAATATCTGCTTTTAGATCCTTTGAACGTTCTCACAATCATGTATCGACGAGAGATGAAGGCTTGAAACACTAGTGTGTTAGTGGTGTGGGATAGGGGGGACGGTCAGTCGGAACCTTCATCTCTTGTGGATACATGTTACATACGAGAGATTAAGGACAGAAACACCCGTGCGCTAGTGGTGTGGGATAGGGGGGACGGTCGGTCTGAACCTTCATCCCTCGTGAATACATGCTACACACGAGAGATGAAGGCTTGAAACATCCGTGTGCTAGTAGTATGAGATAGGGGGGACGGTCGGTCGGAACCTTCATCTCGTGAATACATGTTACACACGAGAGATGAAGGCTTGAAACACCCGTGTGTTAGTGATGTGGGATAGGGAGAACGCTCGATCGGAACCTTCACCTATTGTAGATGTAATTATTTTGCAAAGTGCCTCTTCACAAAGAGTCTTGTTGAACACTGTTTGGATGGCATAAATATTAGTTAACCCAAGATTGATTAGTTTATTTGTAGAATAGTTTTAGGTTTCATTAATTAAGCTGAACGTATTATAGTTTACTATCTACAGTTTCTATTTACATGTAAATTATCACTTTTCTGAATTACGTTGTCGACAAAGCGTCAGCTCCCCAAAGTTTACCGATATTTATAATTATAGCCAAGTTTCCATCGTTCTTTCGTGGGTGGGGCTAACCAATCAACCTGATTTCCTTACTAGTGGATACAAGGATCAAGATTCTCTTGGATCTTCACTATTACACATCAAGTTGCGCTTCCAAGCGGGACCGACACCCACAGTGCCATCATAACATATAACCGATTGCAGTAACTTTACGAATGAACATATTGTAGTGAAACTGCTTCACATCATTCAGAGAAGTATCTTATAAAATACTGTCGATACATAATAAACATTCACAATGCGTTACTTGTTAGGCCTATTTGTATGTAAAGGTACGCTGTGAGGTGAAAATCGATTAAAAATATCGGGAAAGCTTATTGTCAGCCTCAGTCCCACAATAAAACCACCCTCGGAAAGTCAGCCTCAATGGTCTGAGGCTGACAATACTGAGGCCCACAATAGGTCTACCCAAAATATCGAGTGTTACTGTTACAGACAAGTGACCTTTCCACCTTTATTATAAAAAATCTGAATCATCAGCATTTTCTACTAACATTGTCTGCATCTTGTGATGTATTTGTTAATTTCGTATCTTCCACGGTTCAACGTTCATGATCATTTATACCTTTGAAATCACTCTAGCGGGAAGTTTTTGCCCTATGGAGACCGGGGACGCCTTAACGAGCGCAATAACTCTGTTAATGATCACTCGACTGCACCCGATGCACGACCGCGTCTGTCACGTGACCCGGTCGTTGATGTCGCGTCGTTAACTCGTAATCACCACGTGGTTGTAAATCATATCGGGCTGCTCCGTGCGACCCGGTTTACAGATGACAGTGCTTGGGCGACCCGGTTTCCAGGTGACAGTGCTTGGGCGACCCGGGTGCATCCAACACATGCAGGGCAGTGCGTCGTGAAGTTTGTGTGGTTATGTAAACTCGGTGACCATGGTTAGTTAGTTGTCAGTTAGTGTTAGGGTTTAAAGGCGCGTCGACAGCGAGGTCATTTTTCGCCTATGTTAATGTCCGTGTTACTATAAGCTATGGTTGTCAACGTTTGTGGATGTTTCAAGTATATGTAGGGAGCGGGAAAAAAGTGAAAAGTTGGAAAAGATGATATAAAATTAAATTGAAGAAGGCTATAGATGAGATGAAGAGTGAAAAGAGAATGAAATAAAACTAGGAAAACGCCATATATGCGTTGTTAGACGAGCGAATAGTAATAGTATGGGTAAAAATGGGTAAAAACTGCTTTGAGTGGTATCGATTTAGCACATTTTATGTTTTTTCTTCAAAACGGCTGACCCGATCAAACTGAAATTTTTTAGAAATGTGTATCAAAATGTGATTCAACTTCAAGCAAAATTTCATTTTTTCTGAAAATAAAAATATTTTCTTGTTTTTTCCGCCATGTTATTCTAAAGGGTATTTTTGAAATTTCTAAAATTCATAAAAAAAAAGTTACCGCCCGATAATGCCACAAAATGATACAGATCTGAGTTAGATGAGGAACCATATTGAAAAAATGTTTGAAGTTGATAGCTGTAGCCGTTTGACCAGTGGAGAACCGACAAAAAAACATAAAAAAAAGCGAACACCAATTTTTTTCAGTATGTCAAATTGAATCCTCGTTAAAGCTCGTCTAATGAGATACAAACGCCCACCATTCTCCGGTCACCACAAGTTTCCCACTCGACCGAGACGGTCCGAACTTGTTCTGGACCCTCACTCCAGACCTTATCGGTCGAACCTGCTGGGAGCAAATACATTGTGGTGACCATTAGGAAACAACCAACAGCCAACTCCCAGTATTATCACCTAAACTAAGCCAGTTACCAGGGTGCGTGACTGCGGCTCACAAGACTGGATGATGTTTCAATTGGTTTCAAAACGGTTTAATGTAATGTTCGAGATGGATTGTTAAAGGACATCACAACCCTGAAACTAGATTTTGAAGAACAATAACGATATTTTATTACCTCAATTTTAGAGAAAACTAGAAATCATCATCTCAATTTCATAAATTATAATTCATTTATTTGTCCTCCAGACATGACGTCATGACGTATGGCATTACTGAACAGAATCGAGTAATGTCTACGTCACGCACTGCGCAACACGATTGTTAAGGGCCATGACCTGGAGGGACAAATAAATCAATTTCAATTTCTGAAATTGAGATGATGATTTCTAATTTTCTTTCAAATTAAGGAAATAAATATCGTCATTGTTCGTTAAATCTAGTTTCAGGGTTGTGATGTCCTTTAAGACAGTATAGCCGGGAGTTGGTTCAGCGAAATTTCAGTTTTTAGTGATCTTTCGAAGGGTTGCGATATCGAGACTCTTATACGCGGCGTCACTAATTATTTCCAAGAGGCAGATAAAACTTGACATTTCCCCAATTCGCTGTCCTACCATAACAACGACTGTTAACAGTTTGTTACTGGAAACAAAGCTATCCGTTGTCCGCCATCTTTAACGAGTCCATTAATTGAGCTTTGGTTTTGATAAATCTGGAGCCCGATTAAAAGGGGCGTGGCTTGTCGGCATATTGAATGGCGAGCTGTAATATCGCTGGCGGGAGACGGACGTCTTTCGGACACAATGGCGTGGAAGATGCTGTGCTGGACCAGCGATAACGAGGAGGGGAGGGGAGAGGGGAGGTAAAAAGAACGGGTGGTTTTAGTTCCGAAGTCGTTAGTGAGGAAAACAGTGTAGTTTGTGCTGGGGATGAGTTTCTGTCGAACATTATTGGTTCATAACATGTCTTGTGATACGTGGTTTTTGATCCGAAACTGAAATTTTAATTTGAATAAAATCTACGCACATTTAACAGCTCTTTTTCACGGACTATGCGTGAAGTGCGTGCGCACATCGTCTTCCAGGTATAGTTTCTTCAGGATGTATTCTAATGCAGCTTGATCGGCCACTTTATGCGACCGCAAGTATACAACGCGTAAGCCCAGTGACGTAGCCAGGATATTAGTTCAGGGGGGGCAAGAATTCTGAAAGGGCGCCATGCATAAACCTTGGATAAAAATTTGCATAAATGGATAAAAATGGATAAATGGTTGAAACATATTAATGTATCATGTATCATTATCAATGTATCATTATAGTATATATTATTGTATAGTATTATATAGTATTATAGTATATAGTATCATATTATATATATATAAATAAGAACATTCACTCCATTCAATAATGTATACAATGTTGCGCTCAAGTGACAGCTGATGGAAAGATATGAAATTAGACGAAGGAATAGTGTCGTGAATGAGGTAGCATTTTAGTTCGTTTACTACCTCAAGTTGAAGGAATAGGTTCATGGTTTAGGGGGTTCAAGCACAATGTTTATAAAAATAGAGAAATTCACCTCCAGTAATTTCTTTCTATATTCAAAAAACAGTGTAATTGAATGAAAAGTTCACATCTCCAAGATAATTTCATGCTCTTTAATTAATATGACATTCTATTTCAGTGAATTCAAATCAGTTTTAAGATAATACGTCACTGAATAAAAAGAATGTGATGGAATTCATTGACGTATTATCTCAAAAGATTGAATTCACAAAAATAAAATGTCATATTAATTAAAGAGCATAACATTATCTTCGAGATGTGAACTTTTCATTCAACTACACTGGTTTTTGATAATGGAATAAAATAGTAAAGATACATTAAAATGGAAATAATAATGGAAGATAAATTTATCGACTTATGTAAGCACCGTGCACGGACCCCCTTAAATTAATCGTGAATGAGCCTTTATCCCGTCTTGTTCTATCAGTGGTGTTCGAGGGGTTAACAACTCCTGAAATCCGGTGTACACTTGCCATGAAATCTCATTGAAATCCCCTTGAAATCCCTGAAATCACTTGAAATCCCCTTGAAATCCCCTGAAATCTCTTGAAATCTCTGAAATCACGTGAAATCAGGTGTACACTGAATTTTTGAGTTGTAAACCCCTCGGTGGTGTTGAGTCGAGCAGCACATCACGCTGTATAATGGTCCATGTGAACATCTGCTCCTGCTGCGCGCTCACCCCACACACATGCACGCACATGCAGGTAGTTTTCTTGGCGTGCTGCGTTTTACTCTACATCCGAGGACTGTGAAAAAGAGGTCTTTATTTCCGATGTCATTAATCACCCCCCTCCCCCCACCCCCCTCCTTGGCTGTCTTCCCTAAGACCGGATGTCGTTCATTACGCGCGTCCCGAAGATGTTGTCGGGCATCCCGCGGGCGAGAGAGAGAGAGAGAGAGAGACCACGTGAGGATGTCACGTGACACGGGGGAAAAGGTGTGAGCCAAGGTGTGAGCATGTAGGTCGTCTACCAACAACATGGCAAACATCTTCGTAACATTTTCGTGATTGGTATTATTTTATTATTTTTTTATATTCTAGATATTTCACTCAACACAAATGATTGTATCGAGTGTTTGTTTACTATTCTACTGTTTAGTTCCACGTTTTGTGTAAATTAATTTATTGTAGTTGTGATATCGTCTGTGTGGTGTCCCGTCAGAACGATCCTACCTTGTCACCCTCAGAGTCGCTTGCACAAACTATCACTACGTATAACCGGGCCTTAGACTTGATAGTTTCACCCTCTATCGTGCGTGTCTATTGCGTTCCCCTCGCTGTTATCCCGTGGACACGGCCTCTATGAAACTGTATCTAGGTGACGTATGTAATGTGCTAATTGTGCTTCCTCTCTCCGCTTGGTGTTTACACATGCACCATTAGGGCACACAGGACATGGTGAGGTCAGGTCATTGTTACGTCATCAAGGTCCATCAGCTGTGGGCTAGGCTAATCACAACTGTGGTGTGAATAGAGCGGTCGGTCTATCGGCACTGAGTCATGCGCTGGCTTTAATTAAAATGTCGAAACATCCTTGATGGCAATTTGTAATTTTGTAAATGGGATAAATAATTGACGACACACATTAATAATGGCAGCCTCTATTCATCGTACCGTCGGTATATGTCCACACGTGCGGATGTTGTTGTTGTTGTTGTTGTTGTTGTTGCTGTACTAACTCTGAATTAAATTTAACTAGGAAAACGCCATATATGCGTTGTTGGACGAGCGGATAGTAATAGTATGGGTAAAAATGGGTAAAAACTGCTTCGAGTGGTACCAATTTAGCACATTTTATGTTTTTTCTTCAGAATGACTAGCCCGATCAAGCTGAAATTTTCTAGAAATGTGTATCAAAATGTAATTCAACTTAACGCAAAATTTCATTTTTTTGGAAAGTGAAAATATTTTCTTTTTTTCCGCCATGTTATTCTAATGGGTATTTTTGAAATTTCTAAAATTCATAAAGAAAAAAGTTACCCCCCGATAATGCCACAAAACTATACAGATCTAAGTTAGATGAGGAACCATATTGAAAAAAAGTTTGAAGTTGATAGCTGTAGCCGTTTGACCTGTGGAGAACCGACAAAAAAACGAAAAAAAATACATAAAAACGAACACCAATTTTTTTCAGTATGTCAAATTGAATCCTCGCTAAAGCTCGTCTAATCAGCTCAATCTAACTAGCTTGATCAAACTAACCTAACCTAACACACGTCATAAACTAATGTAATCTGAATTGAAGCTAATCTGAATCCAGCTTCCGGTTTGTGGACTGGCCACGTGGATTATTATTCACCTTTATGAGTAAACGCGTGTGACGATGGGAAGTGACGTCATTCTGTGACGCAGAGTTGGGTTGAAATTAATTTCTCAGCTAAACTTGATCTTCACAGAATAAGGTCGTCTATTAACTAATTCACTGTAAAAACTTTGGTAATCAAATATTGAATACAAAGGCCCATATTTATTTATATATAGGCATATTATATATAATAACTAAATATATTTACTTCTTTCTCGTTACTATTGAACGGTTAGGCCCAATTTTTCAATAGTCCTTTAAAAAGACCGTTAGGTGTTAAGGAACTATTGAAAAAACGTAACTCTGAGATAAATTAATTTAGTTTCCGTTAACTATTTGCTGAAGAATCGATCCACTATTCCACACACGTCCCTAGAACTACTCCTTGCGGAACACCCGCATAATCACGTGTAGAGTCTCTTTTAATTTGAACTTTTTAAACTAATTTAAAAGTCACGTTTAAAAGTTGCGTCGAGTTTCTCGTGGCTGATGAGTCCACAAAGCTCATAAATATAAACGCAGTGTTTATAAAAACAAACAACTTAGCCTGTGTAAGATGTTTGGTGAAAAGTAATGCACATTGTTGTTGAAAACTGGTGGTGGGAGTTGGAACTAAACGAGAGAAATACACCATCGTAAATAACACCAGGAGACATGTGAACTTTGGGGTGAAACTTTTAATATTTTTATTATTAATACGAACTTGTAAAAACTTGCCCGTTCAAGCTAAGAATGCCAAGGTAGGATCGTTCGGACGGGGAACCAGACGTACCATGTCACCACCTCAAAGGAAGTAATCAATTATAATATTAGTTCATTTAACAAACTGTAAAGTATAAAGTGGAATACGATTAAAATGAACATGTATTCATACATTTGTATTATGGGGTGGGGTATTGATTGATTGATTGTTTTTGCAAGTTCGTATTCATAATAATACCCCACAATACAAATACCCCACAATACAAATACCCCACAATACAAATACCCCACAAATACAAATACAATTCTCTTTTGATTCTTCTGTCATTTCTTTATTTCCATAATCCTGAAATCATCAAACGGTTTTAGTAACTTTTTTTGGCATAATTTCGATCTTTATACATATTTTTTATAAGTTCTAAATACTCGATTAACGGAATAATTTATTACTATATTTTTTATCAATGAAATATTCTCATGTGCGTAAACCGTAGCCTCTAGACGGGTCATTAAATATGTTGGCAAGGTATATCTTCAAACGATGAATGAATGAATGATATATGATTGAAATATGTTGTGAATTTCTATTTTCTTTCTTTTTCCTTTCTCTCTTTCTGCTTTCTATCATTCTTTTTGTTTCTGGTAACCAATCCGAAAGCTGCATAAGGTATGAACTTTGATTATATAAATGAAATTCAGCGGGTGGGTAAAAAAAACGAACATAACCTTTTAGTTTTAGTTTATTCGTCGAACGTAACAGATGTTTCCAAATCGTTCATGACCTTTTTCCGCGCGTTGCGTCAAGATATGAAATGTGCGGGGTCGACACCACCGACGGGCAATGCTGATGTGTAGGGGGACGGCCGATCGGGACCATCAAAGGGCGCCAGACTGGATGATTGGCGTCTCAATTTAGCATATGTTTATGAAAAAAAGAACTACAGTGAAATGGACTTCGTTTAGGTTTTGACGAGAACGTCGCTAAATTAATTCAATTGTATCATCTGCATGATGTAGGACTACTTTTTTTTTAAATTATTGTTGAAGTTATAAAATTGATGATTGTTAGAAGAAGATTTTGAAGGAAAGTAGACGAGATTGAATGATTCAAAAGAAAATAGAAACAATGACACAATTGGAAATAATGTTTCCCTACACGAAGTGATTCAACATATCAAATCTCCGAAAACACAAATGTTCGAACTGTCTGAAAAATGGGTTTTCTAAGATCTGGTTTTTTTAAGATTGGATGTGCTGCCGATTCAATTATTCCTGCACTTATTAGTTTACTATTAGTTAACATAATAATTACTTATTTTCCTGAAAATGGTAACATCACCCTTGTCCCGTACCAACGATCCTACCTTCTCATCTTGTTACGGTTATTAGATGAGCGTAGCGAAGATTTTCATTCCATATACCGAAAAATTTTGGGCTTGGTTTTTATGTTTTTTTTTTTTTTTTTTTTTTTTTTTTTTTTTTTGTGTGTGTAATTTTGTACGCGGCATACAGGTCAGGAAAAAGTTTCAATCAACTCGAAACTTTTTTTACAAATTGGTGTTATACCAGAATAGGTTGGGATTGTTTTTCAGAAAAATCGGTCAAACGGATTTTCCGGAAAAAATCGGAAAGTATGGAAATTCCCCATAAGAATAGGCCAGGGGAGAAATACTTGGAATTTTATTTTTTTCAAAAGCTCTCAAATTTATACTGAGTGTGGAAAGATCTATCATACCTATTTTAAGCGACTTATGGAACAATCGGATGTGAAACAACGAAGAAAACTCATTTTTAATGTACTTTTTTACACATCAATAAAAGCAATTAAGAAAAGCAATTAAGAAACTATTAAATTTGAGCAACAAGTGTCACCAATAAATTAAAACGTTTAAAATCTGTGATGGATATGAAGAAGGCACTGGTTTAATTGTTTGGAAACCAAGGTCCATATACCAACAGACAGCCGCGGTTTTTAAACCTTTGAAGTGATCCATGGCCTGTATATGTACATTGAGCCGACCAAATATTCTTAATTCTACATTTCCATACTTCTAAGCTCATCTCACAACGCATATAAGGCGTTTTCCTAGTTTAGAAATAATGACAAGGTGATGAAGCGGTGTAATATGCGACGCTTGGATCGCCCGTGCGCTAGTGGTGTAAGATAGGGGGGACGATCGCTCGGAACCTTCATCTCTCGAGACACAAGTAATACGAGAGATGAAGGCTTGAACCCCCCGTGCGCTAGTGGTGTAGGATAGGGGGGACGGTCGCTCGGAACCTTCATCTCTCCTGGTTCCAACATTCTAGCAATGAGCACAATTCAGGAGTCAAGCGTATTGTAATTGTTAACGATCCTATTGTTGTATTGCTGTGTTTATTGGGCGATCCGTTCTAATATAGGTTAATGACGTATAGTACGAGTACTGCTGGTTCGACGCTACCGACCGTCATGCTAATAGGTGCGACGAGACGGGCGATCAGCGCGGCACAACTTATATATGTGATTGTAACATATCGCTCAAGAACGCTTAAAAGTCGATTTAGTTTTTTAGATTCTAATACAATAGAATACCCAGAGTTTCCAATATAATAACATCGTCATGATGATATTATCAACTGCTTATTCGTACCCCCGTATAACTTATCTGTTGGTGGGGTCGTTGAGCAACAGTAAAATGAAAATATGGGTTGGTTCCCCTTAAAGAGCCCGTGGGAGTCGATTTATCGAAATATCAGTTTTTTGGTGATAACTTTTGAACGGAATAGGATCTCAAAATTTTAATACGAAGGAAGTACAGATATATTGAATACGTACAAGATGGTATAAGTAATAACTACTATAGGAAAACGCCATATATGCGTTGTTGGACGAGCGGATAGTAATAGTATGGGTAAAAATGGGTAAAATCTGCTTCGAGTGGTACCAATTTAGCACATTTTATCTTTTTTCTTCAAAATGGCTGACTCGATCAAGCTGAAAATTTCCAGAAATGTGTATCAAAATGTAATTCAAATTCACGCAAAATTTCGTTCTCTCGGAAAATAAAATTATTTTCTTTTTTTTTCTGTTGTGTTATTCTAATAGGTATTTTTGAAATTTCTAAAATTCATGAAAAAAAAGTTACCACCCGATAATGCTACACAACTATACAGATCTAAGTTAGATGAGGAACCATAGTGAAAAAAGTTTGAAGTTGATAACTATAGCCGTTTGACCTGTGGAGAACCGACAAAAAACATGAAAAAAAAGGAACATAAAAACGAACACCTTTTTTTTCAGTATGTCAAATTGAATCCTCGCTGAAGCTCGTCTAATTAAACTCGTGTCGCATAATTGTCACGCGTATACGATTAATAATGTGTTTTTTATAGTCGTATACGCCTGACAATTATAGGCGATATGAGATGAATAGCTAACACCATCTTGAAGGTATTGAAAATATCTGTGTTTTCTTCTCATTAGAATTTCGATATTCCTTTCCGCTGAAAAGTTACCTGCTATTTCGCTAAATCGTCTCGCTCCATTGAACCCATGTAAATCCCCCACCTGGCCGTGCCAGTGCGTTTCACAGCCACTTGTATGGTAATCACGTGCCGTGCCGTGCCGAGCCGACTAATGAAACCATTCCATCTCGCTCCTGAACAAACAGCCAGTCAACGGGGCCGTGGAATTACACAAAAATGAAATGTTGACCCTCGGGACTGTGTCGCTAAACCCTGGAACAGGCCAGCTGCAACAGTTCATTAATTGTACATTAATCAGGTTTTCTCTAGCCCGGCTGTGTGCTTTTTGTACCGGGTGAGTGAGGGGGAGAGAGAGAGAGATAGAGAGAGAGAGAGAGAGAGAGATAGAGAGAGAGAGAGAGAGAGAGAGAGAGAGAGAGAGAGAGAGAGAGAGAGAGAGAGAGAGAGAGAGAGATCTGTTAATATAATCAATACAATCAAAATTGATCTAGAAATCTATGAATGAATGGCCCAACCGATTGTGCCTCAAAACTGTTCCAAATCTATATGACTAAATGTTGACTACTCAAAACTATTTATGAATAGCTTGAGAGGAATGATCGTCATTTAACATTACATTCCGTGTGTTGAAAGTTTCGACTTCCAAATCGCGATTTGAGACTTTTCTCGAATTCAGTATATATTTGAAATTTCTGTAAGAAAATATTCTCTCCGATTGTTCCCCTCCGAGTTATTCTTATGGGTTTTTCATAAACATGACATCTCTCTCGGAATTGGTCTCGGGACTATTCCGCATCAAGCTAGACAATGACGTTATTGATGACGTATTGATAAGTTTCCGCTCACGCTCATCCAATAGAGTCACGTCGTATCTGTTGGTTCGCTGACTCGAGGACTTGAAAACTGAGACTTTTTACTACCTCGTGAAGATATGAGCTCGGCTCGGACCTCTCTCTCTATCTCACGTCACTAGGTTCCGATCGACCGTCTCGCGTACACACTGGCTTCAACGCTCGGGAGTTTCCGTCCTCCAATGTTGCTAGACAAGATGAATTAACTCAAAACTTTGTTTCCTTTTAATTAAACATGAATTGTCTGATTACACTGTAAAAATATTAGTTTACTTTTATGTATTATGGAAATTAATTATAATTTAACTATACAGAATGAAATATAAACCCTATATTATTTCAACTATATATTCACATTTTTAATGAGTTATCTGAGTGGAAAGATTAACAAATAGCTCTTATATGAATTGCTATGACAACACACTGAACTGGGGTAATTAGACCACGCCCACTCTGTCGTCACGACACAAACATCCAATCAAGTGGTTTATTCGTTGTGGAAGATTTGTTCAATTTCGACCAGGGTACCTCTAATTTCATGGATCTACATGGCCGATTAATACGTCACGCCTCCTTCTAGTCGTTAACCAATGCTAAGATCGCCGGTAAGATCACGGTAGGATCGTTCGGACGGGGCACCACAAGGGTGACTGCAGAGTACTACCACAAGGAGAATGGGTAATTTTAAACCATTTAGCAAACTGGGAATAATAATTTTTTGATATTGGTTTAACGATGCACTCTAATGATAACTTAGATCTATTAGCGTCGATGTGATTAATGATTGATTGGATGATGGGATGATGAGGTGATGGAATGATGAGATGATGAGATGAAGGTTTCTTAGGTAATGGGAAGTACAGTGAGAAGGAAGCGGTCGTGGCCTATATTGTAAGAACCATCCAGGTTTATAGCCTAGAATACAGAGGAAAATCCCTGAAAAAATCTATTAAAATGTGAATATATAGTTGACATATATATTCATCTTCCGTCTCTTATTGATCTTCATCAACTCTATCTCCGATATGATTGGTCGTCTCCTTCCAACGTATCCGAAGACTTTCTGGAATAACCAATAGGAAATAAACATGTCTGCACAATATCCGGTGAAATTGTTTTTGCATATTTATTTTATGCATCAGTTGTGGATTCACCGGGATTCAAACTCGGATCTTCCATCCATCCATTCCACTAATCTTCAAATGTGCTCGAATTCAGTTTTCTAATTCGTCTTTTCACACTTAAATTACCCAAGCAATCAAGTAACTCGTTTAAATTCGCGAAGAGTTAGCAGCTTTATTTCTTGCAGTCGAACGAGTGAATTTCAGTCCCAAGGGATATTTACATTCGTCAGCTATACGTGTAACCACGAGAGATGGGGGCTTGAACCACCCGTGCGCTAGTGGTGTGGGATGGGGGAACGGTCGCTCGGAACCTTCATCTTTCGTGAATATAAGTACATTTGTAACCACGAGAGATGAAGGCTTGAACCACCCGTGCGCTAGTGGTGTAGGGTAAGGGGGTCCATCTCTCGGAACCTTCATCTCCCGTGGTATATATATTTTCATTGTCCGCTGTAATTGTTTTATATTACTCCTATCCCTCATAAAACATCGCACAAATCATCTAGTAACTAAACCCAGTTGACGCTTCGCTCTCTTTGTTCCAGAAACCTCTGACGTCACTACTGGTCGACTAGCAGGCTCCTGTTCGACCGACATCAGCCCATCCAACAAACAAACAAACAAACAAACAGAAGCAACAACACGCGTGATGCTGTGTGGTTATAGCAATGCCAGTTGTGAAAATACTGCGATAGCGGCGAGAGAAAGACGGGCAACATTTCTCGACGTGCCCTTGTCGCTGGCATCCGAAGAAAATGGCAGCAGTGTTGTTGTGTAGCTTACGTAGTGTATGGAAGCACAGCAAATGGCGGACTGACATGAAAATCGATAGATAATCAATATTTAAAAAAGAAAAATAATTAAATTATAATAATCGAAATCAATTTCCATGAAGCCATAAATATTTTAGTTTTTTTAATATTTATTATATTATGAAAACATTTAATTTATCTATTATTATAATATAATCAGACACGTGTGTTTTATTTTCTAACGAACATTCCAAAAGCTGCTATATTTCTGTGTTATTATTGCATATTGATATTATTTATCAATTAAAATCGAACCACGTGCCATAAAACATTATGGAATAATTTTCATTAAAAATAAACACTAAACATTAAATATCAGATGATATTATTAACTTCTGTGAAACGAATAATAAGAGTATATAAATAGAACTGATGGTTTATTCATTAACTTATGCGTTTCCTATTTGATGACACATTCTTATTCGCTCTAACCCGTGATAAGAGCTCTAACCGCGTGCAGTCATCTCACTCCAGCACAAGCTCGCAGTCTTCTACCTCATATTGAGGCGTTTAAAACTAAACTACAGCGTTTTTATTGTGGAAACAATAACATAAACAAGTCCAGTGAAATAATCAAAACAAAATAATATATTATACATATAAGTTCGTGTGGAACTCTGAAAAGAAGAATATCACCTCGCTTATTGAATTAGTGTTAATTGTTGTTAACAATGGGTGATTCCACGTCTGCCTGGAAGCCTCTGTTGAACGATCGACGTGGCAGTGGCGGCTTGTTGTTGTTCGGTGGTAATAAGCGGACGCTGCAGATCAGTGGCGCTAAGAGGCCGTGGTGGTGTTTAATGGTGAAACAAGTGACATTGAAAAGGTGTGTGGCAGCAGTGGTGGTGGTCAGCTTCTTGTCGATATTCTACTATTACCATCTCATCAGTTCGCCACTGTACGGGTAAGTTATGAATGAAGATATTGTAGGTTATGTTTTTGGTTAAATTGAATTGTGGTCTTAGATTTTAGTTAAGGCGACCCCAGTTTCCATAGGGTAAAAATTTCCCGCCAGGGTGATTTCACAGGTATAAATGATCATAAAACTTGGACAGTGGAAGATACAAAATTGATAAATACATCATAAGATCCAAACAATAATGCTCCGACCCTGATTCCAACTATAACATTGGGTCAGGGGGTACAATACTTCTCAAAAATACTAATGACTCAAATTTCATGATAACAAAGATGGGAAGATCACTTGTATGTTACAGTAACACTAGATTATTTTACTATCGGTTTTTACCTCACAGCGTACCGTTACATATAAATAACATGTAACCAAATGTGGATATTCATTATAGACCGACAGTATTTTCCAAGATACTTCTCTGAAGGATGTGAAAGTTTCGCTAGAAAACATTCAACCGGAAAGCCACTACGATCGTTTATATTTTAGGTTGACGGTGAAAATGTTACGCTTTGGGTAGTTTTCCCTTACAAGGCTAGAGTACAGATTCAGCGGAATATCAGTTGTTTGTGGATAGCTTTTGAACGCTATAATTATACGAGGTTTAGCGAGGATTCAATTTGACATACTGAAAAAGATTGGTGTTCTTTTTTATGTTTTTTTTTGTCGGTTCTCCACAGGTCAAACGGCTACAGCTATCAACTTCAAACCTTTTTTCAAGATGGTTCCTCATCTAACTTATATCTGTATAGTTTTGTGGCATTATCGGGGGGTAGCTTTTTTTTTTCTTGAATTTTAGAAATTTCAAAAATACCCATTAGAATAACATGGCGGAAAAAAATATATATATTTTCCAAAAAAATGAAATTTCGCGTGAAGTTGAATTATATTTTGATACACATTTCTAAAAAATTTCAGCTTGATCGGGTCAGCCATTTTGAAGAAAAAAACATAAAATGTGCTAAATTGGTACCACTCGAAGCAGTTTTTACCCATTTTTACCCATACTATTACTATTCGCTCGTCTAACAACCCATATATGGCGTTTTCCTAGTATATCGAAATTCTAAAAACAAAGAACAAGGATACAAAGATATTCTCAATACCTTCAAGATGTTCAAGTATTAGCTATTTATCTCAAATACCATAATTTTCATGCGATTTAAGATGAATAGTTATTACTTACACCATCTTGAAGATATTGATATCTTTCTTTCCTTGTTTTTAGAATTTCGTTTAACTTTCCAACCGCGCCGTATATTCTCATCTATTTCCTTGAACCCTCAGTGCTAGGAAATCGGAGTGCAGTTCGCAGAATAGCCAACTTGCAATCTGAATTCTTACAACTCGGGTTTACAATTGTCTGGTCTGTAATAACATTTGACATGCATAACGTTGGTATTATCAGCACGTTCAAGTAATTTCAATGTAACTTCTTTTTACTGCGGAAATACAGTTCCGGAACAGAATTCAAGTCGAGTTATATATCTTCCACTGGCTACCTTCATATCGATTCAGAATTGACATTTAATAAAGTGAATATATTATTAAATAATACTAACTCTTGCTCTTGTCAGATAATGCAATAAGATTAAATAAATACCCACAGAAAACTAGAACAAAATAGATATCTACATTCGTATGTTTGGTTTACCATTGATACCAATGCTAGTAATGTCTGGACTCCGGATTATCACAAAAACGGAATTGATACTTATAATTTATCAGCTAGTTATTTTATCATATAATATCATATAATATCATATCATATATATTTCCATCATAGGCCTATAATGTGTTTCGTAGTTTTTGGAAACTGAAAGATTTTCATCTGCGGTGGAAAAATAGGGTCACAGA
>OU015472.1:17733174-17785674 GCA_907164805.1 Brachyptera putata | reverse complement strand
TAGATATGTAGGGGGAGAGAGAGAGAGAGAGAGAGAGAGAGAGAGAGAGAGAGAGAGAGAGAGAGGGGGGGGGGGTTATTTTAATGATGCTGTCGACTTCGTAGAATAAATCTATTAAATGAGATAGCGTAATCAATTCACAATTTATTAGGCAGTAAATAGATTTTCAGATGAAATAACGAGATTATTAAATAAAATACGAATGTGTAGAAATGTTGACAGCTAGCGATAGCTGGAATGATACTTATTGGTTTCTGTTGAATCTGTTTTTGATTGAAAACAGTCAGGAAAGATTGGCTGATAAACGGATGAATAAGAATAAAGAGGGCGCTGAAAAGCGGATGAGCAGAAGGAGTATTACCTTCAAGTTGGTATGAGAAACTGTTTATTTTAAACCACATAATGTTCACTTTTGTATAACTAAAAAAAATCAACATATGTACACGTGTGAAACTGTTGAAGAGTCCAAGGCTAATCATTTTATCTCACGTGCAATTTTAGAGGTATACAAAATATCTGCGTTTCCCCAGTAGTAGAATTTTTTATATCTCGAAGTTGTTTGAAAGTTATCTTATTATTATTATTATTATATTGAACCGGCACATGCAGCGTAGTGGTTAACGCGCTCGCTTCATGTGATCCGGGAGGCGAGGGGAATTACGAACCCAGTTCGATCCCCGCCGCCGACCATCTTTATAGGGGTTTTTCATGGTTTCCCTCTGTAGTCTAGGCTAATGCCGGGATGGTTCCTACAATAAGTCGGGCATGACCGCTTCCTTCCTATTATCCTTCTCATTACCCAAGAACCTTCATCCCATCATCCCATCATCTCATCAATCATTCATCCGACGCCATTAGATCTCAGTTATCATAACAGTGCGTCCTTAAACCAAATTAAGAAAAATAAATAAATATATATATATATATATATATATATATATATATATATATATATTTATTGATTGTAATCGAGGGGTTAACAACTCCTGAAATCCGGTGTACACTTGCCATGAAATTCTATTGAAATCCCGATGAAATCCCTGAAATCTTGAAATCAGGTGTACGCCAAATTTGCGAGTTGTAAGCCCCTCGATTGTAATATAAATAAGATAACTTGTGAACAGTATGCGATATCTAAATTCTAAGACTGGGAAAACACAGATATTGCAATACCATCAAAATAATGTGAAACTGAATTATAAAAGTTGAAATGAAAACAAATTAACGTTGGTAAAATTTATCACAAAATACTGGCATTTCGCTAAATCGACTCTCATGCTCTATTAATAATAAACATTCAAACAAAAATTAATTAGAACGAATAATTATAAAACTCGAATTAAAACAACATCAGGTTTGCTAGTTTTAATCTTGTGTTGGGACGGTTGGCTACACTGTAACGTCCATCAGCCGCTAGCGGTATGTTCATCAGCACCGAGTGGATCGAACCTCCCGGCCGGTAGTGTTAGGGCATAGGGGGGACGGTCGATCGGGTCCGCTGATCAGGGTGATAATGATGACGTTAATCTGACTGGCAGCAAGCTGTCCACAATGTGGATATTAACATGTTCGCATTGTGTCACTTGTAGGGCATTAATACCGTGAGAGAGAGAGAGAGAGAGAGAGAGAGAGAGAGAGAGAGAGAACCATGAACTATGACCCAATTAACTCCTCGGACGATTGAAGCGCTAATGCGGCAACATTTGAAAGGGTAGCTGATTCGTATGTAGCCGACAATTTTCATCTTTTCCACAGTCTTGTTTGTATCAACGTTCGAATTTTGAACCGTAAGATTATAGCATATAGCTGTCACAGTTCTCTGAATCTTGAACATCAATACCGGTACTGCAGTTCAAGATTCAATAAACTTTCGAATTTTGAACCGTAAAATTATAACATAGCTTTTTAAGTTTGCTGAATCTGTACCAATATTGTAGTTCAAGATTCAGCGAACTTTGTAGAGCTATATGTTATAATTTTACGGTCCAAAATTTGAACGTTTACAAACAATACTATTGTCGGATGTTTTCACGATATATCGAATATAACAATCGCGACTCCACTATTGGCCAGTTGATGATGGTTTGCCATCTGTCCGCTAGGCGTAGTTTGAGGGGGCTTTGATAGCCGTCACCCTTCTGGATTAACTGTTGCTATCTCATCGAATAGGTAACATGTCAATCATAGCTCCAACAGTTACAAATGGACTTTTTTAATTTTTTTTTTATTATAATGTTGCTTAACGACCCCACCAACAGCTAGGTTATACGGGGGTACGAATGAGCGGATGATAATGAAACGATGAAGAGATGATAGATGAAAGGACGTTTACAAAAACCCATGCCTTATGCGGGACTCGAACCCACGCCCGACGGTGACTTCAGTTACTACCGCTAGCGATAATTGACTTAGCCACCGGGGAGGCTACAAATGAACTCTTCTCGGTGCATTTTGAGGACAAGTTTGTGACTAGGTATAAGGGTTGTTGTGCAACGTAGCTACATCGCATCAGAAAGTCTTATTAGATTCAAGTCAATTCAGGGATAATATAATTTTATTAGACGAGCTTTAGCGAGGATTCAATTTGACATACTGAAAAAAAATTGTGTTCGTTTTTATGTTTTTTTTTTTTTTTTTTTTTTTATGTTCTTTTGTCGGTTCTCCACAGGTCCAACGGCTACAGCTATCGACTTCAAACTTTTTTTTCAATATGGTTCCTCATCTAACTTAGATCCGTGTAGTTTTGTGGCAATATCGGGGAATAACTTTTTTTTATTAATTTCAGAAATTTCAAAAATACCTATTAGAATAACATAACGGAAAAAAAAGAAAATATTTTTAATTTCCAACAAAATATAATTTTCCGTGAAGTTGAGTTACATTTTGATACACATTTCCACAAAATTTCAGCTTGATCATGTCAGCCATTTGAAGAAAAAACATAAAATGTGCTAAATTGGTACCACTCGAAGCAGTTTTTACCCATTTTCACCCATACTATTACTATTCGCTCGTCAAACAACGCATATATGGCGTTTTCCTAGTTAAAATACAACAGTGTATGAGTTCAATGAAGTCTGTCGAGCTGATTGACGTATTTATATACCTACCTATTCGACGGACAATAGAGAGCAAACCACAAAGATCTCCGACAGTTAGGCCTACTCCAGAATGGTGAGACAGACTATACGTTAGGCCTCATGGGAGCTGTGGTTGCTTATTGGCTACCGGAAAGCTATACTCATGGCGTACATTTTCAATGTCGACATAACATAGGCGTATAAACGATCGCGGTGAAACTAGATTGTAGTGAAACTACTTCGTACCGTGTACAGAAGTATCTTCATAATATTGTCGATCCAGAATAAACTTCACAAGATGTTACTTCAACGTGTTATTTGTATGTAACGATACGCGGTGAGGTAAATATCGAGTGTTACTGTTACATACAAGTGATCTTCTCACATTAGTTATCAAATTTGACTCAGCATTTACGACAAATATTCTCATGATGTTTTCTTTAATTGTGTATCTTGCACTAGTGGAGTTTTATGATCACTCATATTTGTGTAATGATGCACCCTGGTGGGAACTCTTTGCCCTCTTGCCTTTCTTTTCCCGCCTTAAACGACGACTTCATTTCAACGAATTTCCTGATGTTTCTAGATAAAATAAGTGGAGTGCCAGAATCAAGCGCTTTGCTAGCGCTAGGTTGGCCCAGCATACGTCACGGCTAGATCAGCTAGCTTGCAATTCTGGAACGACCACGAGCATCTTTTGCAACTAGCTGTCAAACAGCTGTCAAAGTCATGGCGGAAGATCAAATCGTATTGGGAGCTGCAGCAATTGTATTAAATCCAGGCATTTCTTCTGATTCCTCCTCCAGTGGATCAGAAGAGGATGACGAAGTTTTCACTCTTTGCCAATAATATTTTCAATAACTTTTTGGTCATCTCCTATAACCGCAACGACGAATTTGTTCCTACAATTATTTACTCATTATATTAAAATATTTAAACTCCCCATGCATTATTTAATTGTTCTGCAGTACTTTCTCCACACTTATTGTCATTATTTCATTATCATACTCAATCTGCAGCTCGACCATATCAAGCGACCCCATGATCTTTGAATTGGCGCTCAAAATTATGGCTGATCTAGCAAGTTAGCAACCTTTTTCACCGCTAGATGAGCTATGTCAGCGGACTTAGCAGGCTAGATTCTGGAACGATTTGCTAGATTCTTGCGGAATTAGCCGCTAGAAATTGGAACGCCATTTCGACAATGCTAATCTAGCGCTAGCTAAGCGCCTAATTCTGGAACGCGACTATATTGTATTGAAAATAATTTCTCGAATTTTGAAATTTCACCTAATTTAATGTATGTTTATTATTCTAGTAAGATTCGTTTATTTTGGATGCATCATATCCACACAGGTGCCTCTAGGAACCTGTCAAGTGTGCATGTGTGTCATTTCCTCGTTATTTTTATCCCGTCGTCTCCCCTAACAACGTCCAGGAATAGCCTCCCCTCCCGATCGCCCGTCCCCCCTATCCCCTAACACTAATATCTGGCGTCTCGAGTCCTCGGAACCTCTGGCCGTCCACAGCCGAGACGGACACTCGTCCCACTGTTTGTGTAGAGTAAGATAAACAAGCTGTCAGCGATGTCGATATAGAAGCGGACTGTTTTATCTCGTGGTATGTGACGGTTCGAGCAGGGGTTTTCTCGTATGCTGTGGGTGTAGACGATGAGGTGTTTCGAGACGGTGGGTTTAGTGAATGTCTTGAGTAAATACACCGTTGGAAGGTTGGAAGGTCATTTTTAGATCGGCGGATCGATTTGCAAATACGCTTCAAATGTTTCATTCCCGTATATTTAGCTCAGCTCCCACGAATCTTCCTGCTAGAGAGTCTATGGGAGGCGATTTAGCTGAATATCAGAGTTTTGTCGATAACTTTTGAAAGGCATAAGATATGAAAATTCTGAAAACAAGGAAACACTGATATTTTCAATACCTTCAAGATGATGTTAGTGATAGATATTTATCTCACATCGCATAATTGTCAGCCGTGTAAATACGGTTGATAAATAGTTATTACTTACACCGTCTTGAAGGTATTAGACATATCTGTGTTTCCTCGTTTTCAGTATTTCATTATCTTATACCGTTCAAAAGTTATCAGCGAGTAAACTGATATTCTGCTAAATCGACTCCCATGGACTCTTAAGGGGAACCCACTCTGTAGATGTAGATTGAGCTGACAGAATATTTTTTAATCCCAGATTTCCATACTTCTACGCTCATCTCACAACGCACATTCTGCGTTTTCCTAGTTTAGATAATGTTCACAGTTGAAGAACAAAATGTGTCAGGAATAGAATTCTGATGAATATCACCAGTATGAGACATGCTGCAGTAATAGTGTGTGAAGTTATTGGTGGAGGTGCCGGGTTGTGCGTTGAGTGCTGCACCACAGCGCTACTGGTGAGAGAACGTGGAACCAACTTGGTGGTAACAACAGTCTACTGTAATACCCAACAGGTGAAAGAAACATCAGGACATCTTGAATATTGTATTGGCTCCTGTTATAAATCCTCGAATCCTCGAAGGTTTCCTAGCAACATTACAATTTACAAATACAAATATCACCATTATTTGTAGAGCCTGATATTTTTAGGGTGTTACGATTTTTCAGGACGAGGTTTTAGACTAAAAACGCAACTGCATCTTTCAAAAGCGTTATAGGCCTATCCTTTAAGTTCCAGCAAAATTATGTAGGTAATTAAAAACTTTTCAAACATCGCCGGGGATTCAGGTTTACTTGTTCCTACGAAAGAAGAATGTGGACTACAACAATAACAATAGACTAAAACAATAACAATAGACTAACTTTAAAACAGTAAAATGGTAAACACTTTGGTTATTCTATGAGCTCGCTGCAACTTTGAGGATTACTCGCTTTTGAAAGATGTAGTTTCGTTTCTTATCTAAAACTTCGTCCTGCAAAATATGTACTCAAAATGTAAATATGTATGTAACTGTGATATTTGTGTTTTCTCTGTTGTCGTGTTTGTTTGTTCTCAGAACAATAATAATAAAAGTAATCACATGATTTTGAATATCAAAATCATGTTAGAGTAAAATAAGATCATCAATGATTCTTACAAGCCACGTCCAGAATATTGGTAGACCTTCCTTCACGTGGATACACGACGACAGTTGAATAAGACGCTGTGATTGGTCTCATGCGTGACCTTGAACTGTCCTTGTTCCAGGCTGATCCGGCAGAAGACGCGCCCGGAGCCGGCGATCCGGTGCGCGATCCTGAACGGCGCGACCCGTCTGCCCGCCGTGGCCGCCGACCACCGCTCCGCCGCGCGACTCCGCATCGACCCCAAGGTCCTCGTGTTCGTCGAGACAACGTACTCGAGGCTCGGCCGCGAGATCGCCGAGCTGCTCGTTTACAACCGCATCAAGTGAGTTGACAACGACTACCACGTCAGACTAATGGCCAGTTCAGACGTACCAATCCTATGTTGTCGAGCAATGAAACACCCCGTCGCCGCACTCGTTAGCTCAGTCAGCTGTGGCTGGCTTCAGAGACTGAAGTGACCATTGGGGGTGGTTTCGAGTCCCACATAACGCATGGGTTTTTGTTAACGTCGTTTCACCTATCATCACTTCATCGTTGCATTATCACCCGCTCATTCGTACCCCCGTATAACCTAGCTGTTGGTGGGGTCGTTAAACAGCATTATATATATAAATATATAAAATATATATAACACCCCGTCTGAACGCATCAAGGTCAACATTGCGTGCCTGAATCACGTCCAATTTTGGATAGACATGGGTTCTGTATTTCAATCCTATAGTGTTTGTTTGTGCAGGACTGACCAATAGGAGAACAATGTTTTCAATTTGAGTGGTCGATAATCACAACAAGGCAAATCGATTGAATATGGCCGCCTAACCAGAATAAAAAAGGAGGGAAATTAGTTTGACGCTGTGTTCTGACAATAGGCAAATACTTTTCATAATCCTTTTTTGAAATCACAATGTCCGGAAAAATGTCTAAGACTAGGCCTACTCACAATCTGACAGTTTGTTCCTCATTTCACGCGTGAATGCTAGTGGTTAACGCGCTCGCTTCATGTGATCCGGGAGGCGAGGGGAATTTCGAACCCAGTTCGATCTCCGCCACCGACCATCTTTACATAGTGGTTTCTCATGGTTTCTCTCTGTAGTCTAGGCTAATGCGGGGATGGTTCCTACAATGAGTCGGCCGTGACCGTTCCTTCCCACTATCCTTCCCATTACCCAAGAACCTTCATCTCATCATCCCATCATCTCATTAATCATCCATCCGACGCCATTAGATCTGCGCTATCATAACAGTGCATCGTTGAAACCAAATATAAAAATATATATATGTGTGTGTGTGTCTCCTCCATATTAGAATTTTGGTATCTCATTCCGCAGCAAACTGCTTATATTTCACTAAATCGACTGTCGGTAAAACAGAACACTGTTATTCTAATAGTTGCTTCAACTTCTGTTAGGGGTAGCTAGTGTGCTTATCTTGTCCTGTGCTCAAGGTTAGTATAGCTACTAGTGGCTGCATATCGATACCGTGCCGTTGGTTTATTATGGAACGTTGTTTTTAGCTGCTGTGATAATAAACGTTGCAAACTTGACGTTTTGATAATAAACACTAGGATGTGTTGCAGCCTGCGTTCAGCAACCAGGGCTGCTAGTTAGCATTGTCATAATTTATCCATTATCATTTCAACAAGGCACGGCTCATTTCATCAAAAGTTAAATCAACTTCAAATATTTGTTTTTCTTATTTTTTTATTGACATCAAAACTTGATACAAAATCGTTGTTCCCTCTCTATGGCCAAGGATAAGAGGTTGGATCAAGTGGACGGGGCACCACAAGGGCGATCTCACAACCTAAAAAAAAATTGTAGTGAGATAACTCGTTCAACAAACAATAAATCTTGTGGTAATAATTTCAGGGATAGTAAACAAGACAAAATTATCTTGATCGTTCTCCTCTTATCCTTCAATCCTACTTGGTTCTTGTATTATTGTATTGTTAGAAATTTGGTTTGGTTTTTGGTTTTAGTTTTTTTAATACATTTTCATTTCCCTTTTTTTGTAGTTATAATCATTTTATTTTGTTTCTTATCAATTAATTGATCTATTTCACATTCTTAGTTTTTCAATATTATTTAAATGGATAAGTAACTCGGTGTCGAGTGCGTTGTTTTGTGTTGTGACGTTGGCGTTTGTGCTCCAGGTACAAGGTGGAGGTGTCTGGCAAGTCGCTACCCGTGCTGACCAACCTGGACAAGGGTAAATACGGTGTGGTCGTGTTCGAGAACCTGAACAAGTACCTGAACATGGACAAGTGGAACCGCGAGCTGTTGGACAAGTACTGCCGCGAGTACAGCGTGGGCGTGGTCGGGTTCCAGCCGGCCAGCGAGGAGACGCTCGTCGGGGCGCAGCTCAAGGGCTTTCCGCTCTTCATACACACCAATCTGCAGCTCAAGGTACCACTTCACACCCACCTGAATTCATTCCAACTGGCATTCATTCCCACTGGAAATCATTCCGACTGGAACTCATTCCCACTGGAACTCATTCCCACTGGAACTCATTCCGGCTGGAACTTATTCCGACTAAAATTCATTTCGACTGGAACTCATTCCCACTGGTACTCATTCCGACTGGAACTCATTCCCATTGGAACTCATTCACACTGGACTCATTCCCACTGGAACTCATTCCCACTGGAACTCATTCCGGCTGGAACTTATTCCGACTAAAATTCATTTCGACTGGAACTCATTCCCACTGGTACTCATTCCGACTGGAACTCATTCCCACTGGAACTCATTCCGACTGGAACTCATTCCCACTGGAACTCATTCACACTGGAACTCATTCCCACTGGAACTCATTCACACTGGAACTCATTCCCACTGGAACTCATTCACACTGGAACTCATTCCCACTGGAACTCATTCACACTGGAACTCATACCCACTGGAACTCATTCCCACTGGAACTCATACCCACTGGAACTCATTCTCACTAGAATTCATTCCCACTGGAACTCATTCCCACTGGAACTCATTCCTACTGGAACTCATTCCCACTGAAACTCATTCCCACTGGAACTCATTCCCACTAGAATTCTTTCCCACTGGAACTCATTCCCACTGGAACTCATTCCCACTGGAACTCATTCCCACTGGAACTTATTCCGACTAGAATTCATTCCCACTGGAACTCATATCCACTGGAACTCATTCCCACTGGAACTTATTCCGACTAGAATTCATTTCGACTGGAACTCATACCGACTGGAACTCATTCCCACTGGAACTCATACCCACTGGAACTCATTCCCACTGGAACTCATTCCGACTGGAATTATAATAATTAAGTCTTTATTTCTTTCAAAACACAACACAGTTGAGTATACATAGTTACGTACATAGTTGGCATTTAAAAGAAAATTGCGAGATTCAGTGGGATGCCGCTCTTCCAATTAACCTTGTATAGCCTAGAGAGAATAATATATACAATAATAGAATAGTTGTAATAACAAAACACTAAGAATATACTGAAATATAGTGATTATTCATTTATAAAACTACGATAGTTTCGACTGGAATTCATTCCGACTTGAATTACATTCGACCTGAATATAACCTATCTGTTGGTGGGGTCGTTAAGCAAACAATATTCATTCAACAATACTGACGGCCATGTTTGCCCCCGACAGGACGCAGCCCTGAACGCAGCGTCGCCCGTGTTGCGTCTAACACGCGCAGGGGAGACCGCATGGGGCCCGCTACCGGGTGACGATTGGACGGTCTTCTCGCCCAATGACAGCAGCTACGAGCCCCTGGCGTGGGCCACACGCAACCACCTGCCGGGGGACGACTCGGCCAAGACCCCGCTACCGACCGTGCTTCAGGTAATTCATTTGTTGCGTCTCTTTCAAGGTACTCGTTTGTGCTCACGTAATATTCCTGTTTTTCGTTTTTTATCAATGGTAAATATTTCATATTCTAATTTCTATTCTAATTTCTAATTTCTATTCTAAATTATTACCAATTTCTATGTCGGCAAAACAGTTTTGACCATCTGGCATTTTGTCTGTGCACCTCTAGAGGGCGCTCCCGGTCGGATTGCGTGGGAGAGCGCTTAGCTGTTCTGTCACTGGTTGTTCGGTTGTCAGTTGACGTGGTGAAGACAGCCGAGCATGCTGTCGAAATATTGTCTGGTTTTAATTTTTAGTTTTGCTTGACAAGTACCGTGCGTAGTCCAACAACACGCTTTTACGCTTTTTTAACTAATTTTGTATTCTGTTTCCAACTAATAACGGCATAATAACGTCGCTTATTCGCTAGCGTGAATAACCTCGCTGTTGAAGCACCGTAAAATAAGACAATTCAATTCCAACTAAAAATAATGTTGGAAAATATTTAGGGCCTCATCTGTAATTGCTTATTTTACTTGTCTTCTAAGACCCCGTTTTCATTACTACTCAACTACTCTAGTAACCCCATCTACGATCGTAAGTGACCGTGTGTGAACACTAAATAGTGGCTATACGCTCGTAACAAAAGCTACTACAGTCAACTTACTCTCGTTAGTAAGGTTACTGTAGTAGCTGTAGCCGTATGAACGCTCATAGGTTGGTACGATCGTAGCCTCGTAGGAAGTCTTTGCTGTAGGATACGTTTTGGTAGAATAATTACAAGATGGCGTCGACGAAATGTGTCAAAACACACTCACGCGGTAAAATATGTAACTAAAACGTCTAGTAACCAAGAACCTATATTTTGTCCGTGTGAACGCAATATTAGTTACTGCCCATTTACTCTAGTAACTCTACTGTAGTAGGATGGTAGTAATGTAAACGGGGTCTAAGATGTCTTGTCTATGATAACACATAGGTAACAATAAAGAGAGACAGAGATTTGTAACGCCAGCTAAGGTCCGGTAGCAGATGAAGTTTAGCAGAATTAATCCGTAGGTAGACTCCATTTTTCTGAATATAACATCTGGAGTATTCCTCGTGTATACTTATTGTATGTTATAGAATATTTTTAGTGCTCACGTATTGTTGTTACTGGTACTCTACGTAACGTTATTGCACTACATAACGTTATGGAATCTGAATCATTTGGACGTGTTTTCTGAATCAACATGTAGGCTATATGAATCTGTTTGTTGCGTCTCTTTCAAGGTAGTCGTTGATATTCAAGTACAATTCCTTTTTTCTGTTTGTATAAATTTGTTAAATCTTGTGTCCTGTTTCTGATGTGTTGAGGAATAATATACTACAATCAGATGTTATTCTGAAACTTCGTTGTAGGCTTAGCCTCGTGTGTCAAATTGACGAGCCTCTTTATGCTTGATAACAATGCATTGGTGAATTTTTTGTTTTAACAACAATAATACAATAAAACCATTTGTTTCTGCTTTGGAAGGCTATATAAACATAACTATCCGTGCAGTATAGCCGGAAAATAACCCGTCTTAGAGGTAGGGTAGTGATTTCGTAGCCTGGTTGTCAAATGGTTAACAACAAAATGAAACAATATTGAAATTGATTAGATGAGCGGGTGTTAGAGAAGATTTCCACCCAACTGTGTGTTTTTTTTTCTCTCGTTTGTTTGTCAGCACTGCACAGGTTGCAGGGTTTGACCGGTTTTTCTGTATACGCAAACTTATCCAACTTGGAACTGTATAGTTTTTGGGTGGATCAGTTGGACCATTTTTGAGAAACATCTCAAAGTTTCTAAAGACCCCATTAGACTGGGTGGAAAAAATTGGAAAAAATAAAATCTCACCAATATAATTCAAGTTTTCCTCAATTAATGTAAACACGGAAATTATACACATTATTAAAAATTTGTATGCAATTCAGACCAGCCGTTTTTAGGAAATATTGTAAAGAATGCTTTTTATTCATCAAATGGATAGAAATAATATCAGAAAAATGTTCCAGTGATAGATTCACGGCTCCCTAGATTCGATAGTGACCGAATGAAATATATTTTATATGATCAGTGTAGACTTTTCGAGTATACCTTATATAGATACCTCGCTCATCTTACAACGCATATTCTGCGTTAGCGTATATTCTATAAACTATTGTTGCTAGAGTTGATGAAGCTTGCACGCGGATCAGACAGTTCTAACCTCACTCTTGCTTGCGCAGGACCACGGTTCGTTCGACGGTATCCAGCGGGTGTTGTTTGGCGGCGGGCTGCGCTTCTGGTTGCACAAGCTGCTTTTCCTGGACGCGCTGAGCTACCTGAGCCACGGACAGCTGAGCGTCAGCTTGCAGCGATACCTGCTCGTAGACGTGGACGACATATTCGTCGGAGAACGAGGCACCAGGCTCAGGAAGGACGACGTTGTGGTCAGTAAATATATTTATAATCGTAGGCAAGCATTTGTTGTTCAAAAGCGATTGTTTGTAAAGTGTTTGTTTCGTAAATATATTTACGTTTCAAGTCTTCCCAAGCTCAAAATACCTATTGTTATTTTTGCGAATTTTCGCTAAAATATCGCTTTTTGCAATTTTCCGCGATCATGTCTTTTTAGTCACAAATGTTACGTGAATGCAAAAAAAAATTACAACTGAATGAAGGCATGTAAATTTTTTAAGAAGTTCTCTTTGTATTTCTTGCGTTTTTCCTTCAATGAATAATTCATAATGACAGTAGGCGTACATGATCGTAATTACTTACCATCAAATCTTATCCACATGAAAATATTAGAACATTTCGTAAACTAAAATCCGTGAAAATTCACCAAAAAGATGAAAAATCTCCGCAAATGCTATTTCACCACTGAAAATGATTTTTATAAAAATAGTCAACACCAATTCACCTCTTTTAGCTATAATTAGAGACATGTAAAAATAGCAATTGCTATAAATGCGATGAAATCGAAAAGTGCTTCAATAAATGTTTTTCTAGTATATCTTCATGTTTCAATACATTTGTTGTTGTTTGAACATGTTTTTGAAAAGGCGACAAAACGCTATAAATGTCTGATTCCGCTATTTTGAAGCGTATCTGCTATATATACGCTATATTCAGCATAGATGCATTATAGATGCCGTTTTCTTGAAAATTATATTAATTGAGATGTAAAAGAGTGAAATTAGTTGGGAATTTAGAAAACCAAAAAGCAGATGATAATGCAGGCGGCAGATTAGGCGTGGATATAACCCGTTGGTGCACAAAATTTGTCTGAAAACATCAATTGATATGTTTCTCTTATGTGCAATTTTACGTTATGTAATGGTTTTATCAGTACGATATTGTTGTTACGCTACAGAACATTTTTGCGCTACAAAACACGACGTTTCATTATAATAGATGCACCAAAATGCTACTGTTCCAATTCAAAATGCTATAAAAAGAAAAAGAAAGAGAAGCTATATTCACATGTCTCTAGCTATAATGAAAATTGAGTTTCTGCTATCTCGAACATTGCTCTCGGCATTCTCTCCTTTTCCATTCGTTGCACATGCCCATACCACCTAAGTCTCTCCCTTTCCATTTTAAATAATATATTTTCCACTCCCACTTTGTTCCTTATATTTCTGTTTCTCTTCTTCTCTAACTTTGACACTCCTGCTACGCTCCTCACAAACTTCATTTCTGCCGCCTCCATTTTTCTCTCTTCTCTCCAGTTCATAGACCATGTAACTGCTCCAAATGTTAAAATGGGTATGTCTACCGAGCTAATTGTACGGAATGTATTGTTCCAGGCGTTACTGGCGACCCAGAGGAGGATACAACAGCTGGTTCCCGGCTTCCGGTTTAACCTTGGCTTCTCCGGGAAGTACTTCCACCACGGCACTCCGGAGGAGAACCTGGGAGATGACATGTTGCTAGGTTGGTACACTCGCCTCGCAGGCTGACAACTCTTCCTGATGGAACTTTATTAACACTGAGACGGGTGGATCAATTGCTACCGCATTCAGGAGTTCGGGGACCCATTCCCGTCATGGTTGACCATTCTGCATGGTGTATTTCCTCGGTTATTAAGAGCGCGTAGGAGTCGATTTAGCAAATATCAGTTTTTTGTGATGACTTAGTAACGGTGTGAGATATCAAAATTCCGATACGGAGAAAACACCGATTCTTGTAGGCCTAATACCTTCAATATGATATAATTTATAGCTAATAGTAATTACGAAGACCTAATATGTTATGTATTATCTAGAAAAATAATAATACAGTACAACCTTGATAGTACGACGTTCAGGGGCGACAGTTAAATCGTCGTATTATCGCGATCGTCGTTATAAATGAAATTAATCCCTTTTTTTGAATTATAGGAAGATGAAGGATTTAGGAAAATTAATTACAATAAGATACTGTATTGTCGTCAACAATTGACATTTATGTTGTAGTCAGTACAATTATAAATATAACAATAATTATTATTATGTATTAGGTTTGTCGGCGAGTAGGATTTTTCCTACCCGTGTACCCGTCTTCATTACCGACTCCTACCTGGATTTACGCGCCAAAAAATCCTATTGGCCCTAAATCACCTTTATTGATGAGAAGATGCGTAATTTTCCTCAATCCGATCATCACTTTACAGCAACAAGACCTCCATCCTCAAGGCTTGGAAGCACACTGAGTCACTGACAAGAATGTTGCAATCGCAGGGACATATGGGCCCCTACCAGTAACAGCTGATCATGGGTAGGAGGCCCCGTAGGAGGGGGGGTACGCAAGACGTGCTGAGCGCATTTATTGATGGCGACAAAAAATAATTCCAAGATGAAAGTATTTAAAAAATGCAATAATGATCGCCTTTCGTTCTTAGAAGTCAAATGTGAATTCAATAATATTCCCTCTCTAACAGTGAAAGGGATACGAACACATGTCAAGAGCACATTGATGCGACACTTAGCACATCTGGACAGCGTCGCGTGGTTGCTATGGGCAGTGCATGTGTGTGTGTGTGTGTGATACGAGAAAGAGCAGTGCATGCTGCAGTAGTGTGGGTGGGTGAGGGGGCGGGCTGGAGAGAGGAGAGCGCGTGAGGCGAGTCGTGAGCTTGACTGCGGACCTGCGGAAGTGATCGGGAATGCAACGCAGCAGACACTTCACAGCTATTTTATTGCTTGTTACTTTTTGCAATTAATTCGTCGTAGTAATTGCATTTTTGAAACTGTGGGGACCATTTTGATCGTCGTATTATCGCGATCGTCGTTATAATGAGCGTCGTACTAACAGAATAAAATAACATTGAGTCTTATGGGGATTGGCCGGGACTATCTCAAAACGACGTTCTATCGCGATCGTCGTTGTATCGTGCGTCGTACTATCAAGGTTGTACTGTAATCATCATTTTTCTACTTTTGTATTTATATATTATTTTTGTCATACTCTTGTGATTTAATTTTGTTACATTCTTGTTATTAATTCTCTTGGTTGTAATTTGTATATTTATGCATAATTCATGCTGTTTAAAGACTTTGTGTATAGGAAAATAGCCTGAGGCTTGATATATATTAATTGGGTAAAAGGGAAAGAGAGAACAGCAGCTTACCGAGGTTCACAAGTAGATGGGCCTACTTATGGTGGTGCAGCCGTTGATAGAACACAGAGATGAAAAACACACGAGATTTTAGACGTTTTGGCTGTTGCCTTTATCACTGTAGAGTAGGTAACGTGTTTAAAAATAGTTAATAATTCAGTTATATATTCAGTTATATTTATAATATAATTCTATGAGCGTTGGCAAAGAGTTTCCATCCCACTCTTACAGAGCTTTGTCTGTGTGTTTTTTTGTTTTTTTTTTCGTTTGTTTGTTTGTGCGCACTGCACAGGTCGCAGGGTTTGACCGATCAATATGATTTTTTTTTTATGCACAATCTTATCCAACTTGAAACTGTATAGTTTTTGGGTCATATCGGTTGGACCATTTTTGTGAAACATCATCTCAAAGTTTCTAAAAACCCCATAAGATTAGGCTAGGTGGAAAAAATTGAAAAATAAAATCTCACCAATATAATTCAAATTTTCCTCAAATGTGAAAACGGAAGTGATACACATAATTAAAAATTTGTATCCAATTGGGACAAGCCGTTTCGAAGAAAATGATGTAATACATGTTCTTTATTCATCGAATAGATAGAAATAATAGCAGAAAAATGTTGCATTGTTAATTCACGGCTCCCTAGATTCGTTGGTATCGAATGAAATATATTTTATATGACCAAGGTGTGTAGAGTTTTCGATTATACTTTATATAGACATCTCGCTCATCACACAACGCATATTCTGCGTTTGCCTAGTTTAGTCAATGCGGTGAAACCTGTATCCATCGTATTTCAAGGGACCAGGAGATTAAAACCATCCATGCAGGAAAACGATCCATCCAGGAAAATTTAACATTGATTATAGACCTATGTGAGTGGGGTGAGAAATAATGAATGATGCAAGCAGGAAAACGATGGATCCAGGAACGATGCATAGAGGTTTCTCTGTAATTAAAGTTAAAACATAATACCAACAAATTGAAATTGAACGAGTCATTAATCTGACTTCCTGTGACTCTCAGAGAATGCGGGCAACTTCCTGTGGTTCAGCCACATGTGGAACCACCAACAGCCTCACCTCTACGACAACCTGACGCAGCTGGAGCAGGACATGACCTTGAACCGGGACTTTGCCCTGGAGCACGGGATCGGCGTCGACTCGGGCTACTCGATCGCGCCGCACCACTCCGGGGTCTATCCCGTGCACGAGCTGCTCTACCAGGCCTGGAAGAGGATATGGAACATCAAGGTCACGTCCACGGAGGAGTATCCGCATCTCAGGCCGGCCAGGTTGCGGAGGGGGTTCATTCACAGGAATATCATGGTGAGAATATCGTGTTATCACACACCTAATTTCAAATTCACCGCCCTACCAACTTACCACTTTCACCGCCAGATCACGTATGTCCAACTCAACCCCTTCCGTTCTTACTCACTCTCTCAGTCTCACTCAGCAGCCATCGATCACCGAAGACACTTGTAATCGACAAGCACATCGATTAGTTATCACATGTCTTAATCGCCATCGTAATTTAAATTAACCCTCAATATTATTACCAATATCTAAGTTACTTGTATCAACTGTTTATTTTCCATTATATTCATTATTACTCTAAAATCGTCTCGACCGCTTATTTATAAAACATAACCTCGTGTAATTCCTGACATCCGACCAACCGTATCGAAAATTGAACCTTTCGAAAATAAGAAGAATTAGTGATAACAATCGTCATGTCATTATCGTCGTCGGCACTTGCACCTCGGTGGTTGACGCGCTCACTTCATGTGATCCGTGAGGTGCAGGGAATATCGGGCACGATTCGATCCCCGCCGACCATCTTTACAAGGGTTTTTCATGGTTTCCCACTGTAGTCTGGGCTAATGCCACGATGGTTCCTACAATAAGTCGGCCATGACCGCTTCCTTCCCACTTTCCTTCCCATTATTACATGGTACTTGTGGGACCTTGGTTCCGTTGTTCATAAATAATGAATAAATAAGCTGAATGGTCTGTTCGTTGATTGGAACTATTTTTTCAAAGTTTGAAGAGGAATAAAATAATGCTAAAGTATATATATATATTTGGGGGGATACTGACAGCAAAACCATTTTGTCACTCACTGTCAATTTTTTTAATATTTATAAATTATTAGCATAATTAATATCTTCTACATTGAAATTGATTTTTTTTTTTCAATCTCTTTGAGGTAATTTTGTCAATTTTGTGCCATTCTGTAGGCTTAAGTTGTTATAGTTGTGATTTCCCATTTCAAACATTACATTTTTTCACAAATTGAATAATTTCAAAGTAGCCACAAATTAATCTGTTCTCACATTGATATGTTTTCCAAAGGCAAGTGTGATGAAACAATTTTAAATTGGAATTTAATTTCAAAAGCTTTTCTATTCCACCAATTGTGTAGGCTTGCAGCAGACTGAATGGACTCGACACGTAGAATTGTTTGTAAAGTGTTCTTCTACAATATGTTTGCATTTCAGGCCTTTCCCAAGCTCAAAAAAAAACTTTTCTTATTTTTGTTGATTATTTTTTTCAAAACAGTGCGTGTTATGTGTAACAGGTGCTGCCGCGGCAGACGTGTGGGCTGTTCACGCACACGATCATGATCGAGCGCTATCCGGGCGGCCGGGCAAAGCTGGACGAGTCCATCCAGGGGGGAGAGCTCTTCCAGACCATCGTCTACAACCCGGTAAATACACACGTTTAGTTCACACTTGGCTAGCGGGCAGTTTTCATTTCCCACAAGCACTAATCTGAGGATTAGAGTTGAAATTGAATCAAAGATTAGATCAAAATACTGGGTCTACAATCGCCAACTTTAATTTTCACGTAATATGTTCGTTTTACAATATGGTTCACTTTGACCATTCATTACGTATTTGAGGATCAACGTTGAATCTAGGATGAGAGAATGAATATCTTGGTATCCTGGCTGAGGCCGCCCTCCGTAGCTCAGTCAGCTAAGGTACCGCGTTGGAAAATGAAGCCACCATTTAGCGTGGGTTCAAGTCCTGTATAAGACATGAGCTTTTGTAATCGTCCTCTCATTTATCATCTCTTCATGGCTTCATTATTACCCGCTCGTTCATACCTCAAATAACGTTGCTGTTAGTGGTGTTGTTAAGCACCATTGAACATAATAATTCTATTCTGAACATTAGGGAATCCAGAGTTTGTTAAACCAACCTGTAGCAATTCACATAGATTGTATAAAACGTGATAAGTGAAATGTGCAGTTCTACAAAGTGTTCCAGGGGTGTGAAACTCGTGTTTGTTTGTCCCCAGATCAACATCTTCATGACGCACATGTCGAACTACGGCAACGATCGGCTCGCTTTGTACACCTTCGAGTCGGTCATCAAGTTCCTGCAATGTTGGACAAACCTGCGCCTGTCTTCCGCCCCGCCGCTCCAGATCGGAGAGAAGTACTTCCAGTTCTACCCCGAGGAAGCTGATCCTGTGTGGGGGGTAAGTCCCAGTACAATCCGGGGGGGTGGGGGTAAGTCGATAGTGGCTGAGGCTGAGATCAAAACTAAGGTGATCATACATAACTCCGCTGTTACAGAAAACTTCTTAACTTTTGTATAATTCAGTCAAAAATAGAACTTGAGTGCGGGAATGATTACACCTAACTGATTTTGTGTCCACTCACTGTATCTTCACTTTGAGGTGATGTTTTTACTTTTTAAGCTTGAAAGTAAAACGCTTGGAGAGCAGTTGATTATCAAATTGGTGTATGTAAATGATTTGCTTAAGTGTACTAAAATGTCCTATTCTTGATAAAATCTTCAAATAAATGTGCAATTCTCCCTGTAAACATTTGAAGGGTACAGGGAAATAATGATACAAGTCACACATTGTGAGTTCTGAGATAAATACAATTCTAAGTTCAAAACCATGGGTTTTTCTATAGAGGTCGATATTTCAACTCCATTTTTCGTGGACTTCCATCATTGTTATCTAAAATCTCGATGCATATTCAGAAAGCTTGTGAAAAACACTGTTAGATGGCGTATCTAACTCATTTTTTTACAAAATGTGACTTGTATCGTTATTCCCGTGTATCCTTCATTTGTAAATGTAAGCTCACAAGAGTGTGAAGCCGACCGGATGATATATAACCGATTGTCGTAACGTTCCAGAACCCGTGCGACGATTCCCGCCACCAGAAGATCTGGTCCCGGAACAAGACGTGCGAGCAGCTGCCGCGCTTCCTCGTGATTGGTCCGCAGAAAACGGGGACCACCGCCCTCTACACGTTCCTGTCCATGCATCAGGACATCAGCAGCAACTTCCCCAGTCCCGACACCTTCGAGGAGATCCAGTTCTTCAACGGGAAGAACTATTACAGGTGACCCTTCGTCCGACCCTCTGTGTGACCTTCAGAACTAATACAATTACATTCAATAGTCTTTGTTATATGAAATATCTCCACTTCAATCAATTTTAGACGTAACATATTTTCTGTCTTCAAACAACTTCTATGTAGACCCATATTTTTTTTTATTATTTCGTACTTTTGAACCAAAGGAGATCCTCAACTTCTGAATTAAATTCTGTATGTAATTAGTAGGGGTGTGCGAACAATCGAATTTTCAAGTTCGAGTTTTAAGTTCGAGCTTGAATTTGGCTGAACTCGAAAATTTCAAGTTCAATGTATCTTTGTTTCTACTTTTGTTGTATTTGCATTGTTCCGAATATAAAACATGATTTTTTCCAAATTTTAGGGTCCAAAAGTCGCTACGGTACTGATATGTGAGTCACGGCCTAGCATCGGTCGAAAACAGATTTTTTATTTCTGTAATGGCGTGGTTTATACTAAACATACGGCGTGTTGAAAATGGTCTCTCTATAGTAATTCTTACTGTGAAACCTCTATCCATCGTTTTTCAAGGGACCATGAAAATAAAACCATCCATCCAGGAAAATTTAATATTGTATATGGGAGTGGGATGAGAAAAAATGAATAATACAAGCAGAAAGACGATGGATCCGGGAACGATGCATCAAGGTTTTACTGTACTTCACTCAAAACCAATTAAGAACTCAATTTTTAATAGGGCCTACTGTTTTTTTTTTACTCGTACTCAAAACTCGCGATTTTCTCTTAAACTCGACTCGAACTTGAATTCTCAAACTTGCACAACTTGCACCCTAGTAACTTTCACATTATTAATTCTTTCTCTCATTTTCTTCAAAATAATGCATTGTTTTTATACATTTCGTTATACTGTGTCCGTGTGGCAACCGTTTTGGTGGCAGTGTTTTATAAATAAAAACTTTCTCTCTCTACTTCGTGTGGTAAGCTGTGTAGCTAGAACGTTGTGTAACTTGTTTGTTGCGCTTGCAGAGGTCTCGACTGGTACATGGGCTTCTTCCCCGTGCCCAAGACTAACGCAACCGCGCGATACTTGTTCGAGAAGAGCGCGACGTACTTCGACGGCGACCTCGTGCCCAGGCGTGCGCACGCGCTATTGCCTCACGCCAAGCTGGTGAGTACAACTAGCGCTCTCTACAGACAACATGGTCAAACTCAGATCATACGCTCTCTACAGACCACCAGTGGTTTATGAACCACCTAAATAAAAGTTGAAATGGGGGGGGGGACTTGTGAGCCGTAGCCTGCCACAATGTCAGTTTTAGGAGATTCTAATTCAAATATAAAATGAAAATCGCCATCACATAGAATCTCTCGCAGCTTGATCCTCCGCGGGTTCATCATGGTCTACATGTTGCGATTGTGCGTCGCCACAAAAATGTTACAAACTTACAAAATTACAAGATTCTGACATTATTGTAAAGTCTGACGTTGCAAATATATATTGGCAGATTCCATCTATCAGGATGCATCACTTTTAATATTGTGCGTTTACAAGTTAGCTGGTTCAAGTTAGCTTTATACGTCTTCAAATATGGTTTTCAAGAAAAAAGGTCCCGGCCCGCCCTGGCCCGAATACACCACTGCAGACGACACAGTCAAACTCGGGTCACAAGAAAACTTGAAACATGCAACCGTACGTACGGACCAATCGGGAGGAAATGCAAACGTGTCAATTAGATTATTAGCAAAACTACTTCACACTGTGCAAAAAAATATCTTCTTAAATAATGTTGACCCATAATAAACTTCACGATATGTTACGTGTTATTTGTATGTAACGATAGGCTGTGAAGTGAAAATTGATGACAAAATTACCGAAAAATTAAAATTAAATCCTATCACCAACTAATTGTTACCGTATGTAGAAGTCATCTTTCCACTTTTGTTATTATAAAATTGGGCATTACACAGTATTTCTCAACAAATAAAATAAAATAAACATTGCATTACGGCATCCCGATAAAAATCACATCACAGACATTTATGTTCACATGCTCTCTTATAGTCGTCAATATCGTAAATGGGACTGGCACATGCAGCGTAGTGGTTAACGCGCTAGCCTCGTGTGATCCGGGAGACGAGGGGAATTTCGAAACCAGTTCGATCCCCGCCGCCAACCATCTTACAGGGGTTTTTCATGGTTTCTCTCTGTAGTCTAGGCTGATGCCGGGATGGTTCCTACAATAAGTCGGCCATGACCGCTTCCTTCCCACTATCCTTCCCATTACCCAAGAACCTTCATCCCATCATCCCATCATCTCATTAATCATCCATCCGACACCATTAGATCTGCGCTATCATAACAGTGCGTCGTTAAACCCAATATAAATAATAAAAAAAAAATCGTAAATGCATTTCTTAATAATAAAAAGTTTCACCCTAGTTTTAAAAGCTACTCCATTATCCATATTTTTTGCTCCTAACTAATCGTCTTCTGTTTTCCGTCAGGTTACCATCCTGATATCGCCTGCGCGCCGCGCGTACAGCTGGTACCAACACACGCGAGCTCACGGCGACCAGCTGGCCTTGAACTACTCGTTCCATCAGGTGATCACGGCCAGTGACACGGCGCCCAAACCGCTGCGGGAACTCAGGAACAGGTACCAACATAACGATATCGTGATCGACAACTTGTATTGAGGGTTGCGTTGGTTTGCCGCTCTCACATGGTGGCTTAACTCCCTATCCCACTGATGTTAATATGTACCAATTTATCGTCCAAATTTCTGAACGTCACGATCGTTAATAATCTAGTAGAGGTACGAGGAATTGACTCTGTATACAAAATGAAACAAAATTACGTTTGTGTCGGCTCAGCTGTAGCAATACAGTGAAACCTCGATGCATCGTTTTTCAAAGGACCAGGAAAATAAAACAATCCATCCAGGAAAATTTTACATTGATTATATCTGAGTGGGGTTAAAAAAAATGAATGATACAACCAGGAAAACGATGGGTCTGGAAACGATGCATCTAGACGTTTCACTGTAGTCATCTGAAATGCCGAGAAATGCATAGTTTCATTTTGTACACTAGAGCGAGGAGCGATCGGTATGTTCAAGGACAGTACTCACGATTTTTTTTTTAATAACATCGAAAACTTGATACAAAATCATTGTTCCCCAATTAAGGCTATGTATGGAAGATTAGATTGTTTGAACGGGGCATCACAAGGGCGATCTTACCACTCTTATTGAAATATGACATTAATTATATAAGAACTTGATTAAAGAAATATAACAAGATTGACAGCCAAATGGAACCACAACGCAAACAGTCGCTTCTTCGTACAATTCATCAGTTTTCAGTTGAATTTCATTACCGTTGACCATATGGATCGAGTGCTCGAGGTAAGCTTGTGGTTGCGTGTTTCAGGTGCTTGAACCCTGGTAAATACTCTCAACACCTGGAGCGCTGGCTGTCGTACTACCCGCCGCAGCAGCTGCTCATCATCGACGGAGACCAGCTGCGTTCCAGTCCCGTCGACACGATGAACGAGCTGCAGCGATACCTCAAGATCACTCCGCCGTTCGACTACCTGCAGCATCTCAGGTCAGTCTGCTGGCGGCATTCATTCATTTCATTTGTTATATATTTTATTCACACAAAAAAAATACAAAAATGCAAAACAACAAGATATAAATGAACATTTAGATATGTGAAGCCCGCATAAGGGTAAACCCTTGTGTGCGGGCTCACTAATTGACATTGACAAATAATACATCCAGCAGACAACATGTAAGAATGATAAAAACAATAAATAATAATAATATGAGTGAAGTATTGAGTGGAGTATTGAAGTATTTTGATAAAATAAGAAATCTTTCATCATATAAACTAAAAATTAAATTAAATATTCAAATTAAATATTTACCAGTAAATATTCACTTGTACACTTAGGCCTACCACGTAAATTGTGATGGAAGAGAAAGAAATAAATTCACTTTACCTTGGGAGAGCGAATCAACGCTCCGCCTAACTAATCTAACCAAAGTAATCCACGTAGAATCTTGCTTAATTTGGTTTTCAGCTATATACCGCCATAGTCAGAATGAATGCAGCTAACTGCTCAACGTGCCTATGTTTATTACGACGCGTCAAAAAAAATGATGGAATTTGGAAAATCATGCTTCTTCATGATAAAACATTTATTAAATGTGTTTTTAGTGCAATATTTCACAGTTTCAAGTTAATTCCGTTAAGAGTGTGCATGTGTGTTACGCCCAATTATATTTAGTAGAAAACGTGTTTTTGACCGATTTTCGGCCGATATCCGCATATAAGACGAGGGTGACTTTTGGACTCGCAATTTCGAGAAAACCCCTCAGCTTGTATTCGAGACAATACGGTACTTGACGTTTCTACTAGTGATGCCTTCGGGTAACAAATTAGGAACCGGGTACCCGCCGAAATATCCTCGGGTTTTACCCGGGTAATTTAAAAAACTATATAAAACTAAAAACTATATGACTATATGACTATATATGCTTCTCAGTTCTCGGTAAAGAATAGTATTTGGCATGGCAACTAGAGAGCGGTTGACAGGAGAGGGATTCATTCAGTACACTGCAAGTGTGACCACAGATAACGGTAGGTGGTGCGACTAGATTTGACGAGCGCATTATGACAAGTTGAGGGAGGTCTGGGAAGGAAGGTGAAAAAACTTATGTAGAATGCGAAGTTGAATTTCTCTCGGTAGCTTGAGTGATTTATAAAAGTTATTTTCTATATTATAGGTATTGGTTAACACAATTACCCGGAACCTAGACGGGTACCCGGGTAACAGAATATTACCCGGGTAATGCATTACCCGTACCCGGGTACCCGAAGGCATCACTAGTTTCTACTATTGGCTTGGTCACAGTAGAGTAGTGTTAAGAAAGTGTTACTTGCATGTTTCAGGTACGATCCGAAGAAGGGTTTCTTCTGTCAGGTGATTAACGGCGACCACACCAAGTGTCTGGGGCGCAGCAAGGGCAGGCAATATCCGCCCATGGAGGACAAGAGCTACAGGCTACTGCAGGTAACCCACACATAATGAGACCGCAGGATCTGACGTTAGCTCATTCAGGAGACCGGGGTTCGATTCCTGCCATTGTTGACGATCCTGACAGCGGTGCATCGTGGTTTCCCTTGTTGTTGGAGTGAATACTGGGATGGTTTAGATTTGTTGTAGTCGTATTCTGGCTTCCTCACAAATGTGTGCCGTTGTCGATACTTTGTCTTGTGTTATCTAATATATATTTTGTCTAGTTTACTTGTTTTAATCAACTGATAAAGGCAGGAAAGTTCTCACCAAAATATTGTAGTTTCACTGTTCCCTTAATGTTTTAATGGGTTTTCAATCGCATATTCAAAGGAATGTTAATTATGACGTTGTAAAGCTGGAACATTTGTGTTTTCATTTTACTTTCTCGGCCACAAACTTCAGCCTGTCACATGTTCACATGTTAAGAGGTTCAATTGCCATCCTTAGAAATCACCTCTATGGTCAACAGCTAAGGTCCTAATATCATCTCTATAAAAACAGGCGCTTTTATATTCACGAGTTTGTCAGTTGTATTTTTCTATTCTTTTTTCGCTATAATTGTACCGGTATTGTGTTTTATATTATTTTTCTATAGTGCATGAATTATTTAGTAGGTTATGTAATTATTAATCTTGTAATCATTCCAACGAATATCGATAATTTTACTTGACGATAATATTATTATCATTATGACGATGCTTAAATTTCTTATAATTGATCATATGTTGCATATTAAACTGTGTCCAAGTGGCAGTCGTATTGTCGGCAGTATTTTCAATAAAATCTTACATATATTCTTCCTGTTATTCCCCAGCGCTATTACTTGTCGCACAACACGGCCCTGGTGAAGCTGTTGAAGCGGCTGGGCTACCGCTCCGTGCCCCAGTGGCTGAAGGAGGATCTGAGCGACACGGTGACGGCCTGACACCGGCCCGACCAATCGCGGCGCGTCTTGCACCTCCACGGCCTGTCGAGGCGGGGCTTGCGCAGGGGCGGCCAATCGCGGCGGACGCACCACCGGCGAGCCAGCCAATCGGCCGCCGATTAACGAGTCCTATTCGACGTGACTGCGGTCGAAGCGCTGGTCAGCTACATTCCGTCTGTTGTCTTCGTTATCGTTCAAGCTGAGATTAAGCTCTTTCGTCGAGGGAAAAATTTCCGGTTAGGGGAATTTCACAGATATAAATGATCTTGAAAAATCAACAGTGCCATTTATGAAATTAATAAATATGTCCAAATGTGCGGATAATTATTGTGAAAAATGATTGAGTTGAATTTGATAATATCACATAGGCCCTATATGTGGAAGATCGGATGTATATTATAGGAGCCGTGATTTTGGCGAGCCATTTTTACCGTACTATGGACTGTAATCCACATATAACACGTAACCTAATGTGACTTTGTATTATGGATAGACAGTATTTTAGCAGGTAATTCTCAGAATGGCGTGAAGCAGTTTCTCTACAAAATGTTCGTACGGAAATTCACTACGACAGTTTATGTTGACACTAGTTTTATGCTTTGGGTAGAATCTCTCTGAATATGGATATTCGTTTTGGTGAACAGAGGATGATAACAGACGGAATGTTTAGCTAACTAGTCGACTTAAGAAATCGTCCCGTTTAATTGCGTTTTCTCATAATTTGTTAACGGTTTAAATTAATGTCACTTGATACGACTAAAATCTATTGAAATACCTAAACTAAAATTTTATTGCGGCCTTGGGTCCACTAATCGTTACTAACATAGCCTTTCTTTGATTCGTAAACCATTGATAGATCTAATTCTCGTGCTATAAACAGGTTTAAGTAATTATTTTATATTGTTACAAGTTATATGAAAACGTAATGTTACCGCTATTCATGGTATTGTATCTACAAACTGCCAATCAGGGAGTTGGCGAGATATAATAGAAATAATGTGGCCAATGATGGATGGTTTTACATTTATCTGTGCCCATTTAGACGTATATAATTAATTTAAGTACTTGACCAATTGGACAGCCATGAGATCGTCTTCGTCATGCGTCCGCGTATAGGAGGTAGTCACTTCGACTACCCAAGTAGTCACGGCGACTACTTCGACCTACTCGTGTGTAGTCTGTCTCACTACTCGGTAGCGATTGTTGGAACTCTCTTCGAGCAGTTGAACTACCAATTGCGTAAACATATCAATCATTACAACGGTAATAAAGGAACTCTACTGACATGCATTTCGAAGATAAGGTTTGTGACGAGGTAGTGTTTGCGATACGGCGTAACTACATAAGTAAATCTCGAAGACGTATATATGAATTGGGTGAAAGGGAAAGAGAGAAAAGCTGCTTACCGAGGTTCACAAGTAGATAGGCCTACTTAGTGGTGTTGGAACACAGAGACGAAAAACACACGAGATTTTAGACGTTTCGACTGTTGCCTTGGTCACAGTAGAGTAGGTAATGAAGACGTAATGAAGAGTCTTCATTACCTACTCTACTGTGACCAAGGCAACAGCAGAGACGTCTAAAATCTCGTGTGTTTTTCATCTCTGTGTTCTATCAACGGCTGTCCACCACTAAGTAGGCCTATCTACTTGTGAACCTTGGTAAGCAGCTTTTCTCTCTTTCCCTTTCACCCAATTCATATATCAAGCCTTAGGCTCACTCAGAGATGTATTTATATAATTCGTGTCTAAACGAAAGGAAAGAACAGCAGTTTATCGATGACAATGAATCAAGCTTCTCATTCTGGAAAGCCCTTTGTTAGAACACATATTCCTACAGTGTCCAAGGCAGTGTCAAAACGTCAGTTCTAATATCTCTTGTGTTTTTGTATGTGTTCTTCCAACGTGCTTATCGTAATGAGTTGCTCGGCACATTGTTCAAGGTAAGCTGCTGTTCTTTCTTTTCCTTTCAACGCAAATCATATTCAGCCTCAGAATGTTTTCCTGTGTCAACTATACACATTTATACAACTATACTATCTATACCATATAGTATATACTAACTATCATTTTTCACGGCACCAGCAAAAACCATCCATGTCTGATAATGATAGAAGCAGGAATACAATTGATCTGGGAACGGTGCGTCAAGTTCACTATCCACACAAAGTCTTACTTTGAGATTTAGTCACCTGATTTACATTCAAAATGAAAGACAATAGCGTGTGAGTCCATTAAGGTCCATGTATGATTGGCATGTTCATAAACTTACCTACTCACGAGACAATAGATGAGCTGAAGAAATACTTGCTTCGATCGCTAGATAGTAGTGAGACAAACTATACAGAGATCCGTTACCATGTTATCAAGATGCTGTTTCTTGCAGCTTCAGAGATGTTGGAGAAAGAGTACGAACCGGCTTGCGTTGATTAACGTTGGTAACGTTAATTAACGTTGGTATCGGAAGCTGTTGTGAGAACGGTGAGATAATTTACCTCGAGCTAAAGCAATAGACGTAAAGGTATTGCTACGTCGAACCAGTTAATGCGCGCCGTGTAGGTATTGAAGGTGTGTTTTGTTATCGTGGCAACTATTAACGAACTTGTTCAGGACGTTAACGAATTGCCTAATAAATCTGTCTCGATAATACGTGGAATTTCTGTTACTTGATTTGTATTTAGATTATCTACACATTCTCATTATCTAAAACCCGGAGTTTGAATAACTTTGCTATTACGTTGCGCGCATTAGTGGGTTTTACGCACGAAATGCTGATGAAATACGTCTATTAATATCACACGTTAACGCTGTACCTTACAAGCTTGATATATATATTGTACGTGTCAGTGGAAGAGACACGATTTCCCTTCGTTCCCTTACGAAACTGTAAATAGCTAGATCGTCAATTGAATAGGATAAGAAGATAAATAAGTGTCGAAAAGGACTTGATCAACTACAAACTACTGTAGTGAAATGTACGTCGGCTTTAACAATGACCAGTTACTATAACAAACCAGTTTGTAGACAAATATTCCTAGCCAATTGAGAGTTTTTGTTTTGAAATTTACGAACTGTTTGGATAAGTCTTCTTCAAAGTGCAGCTTTAAATTTTGTGTTAACAATTTAAATAATGTGACATTTGGAAAGTGTTGAATTTCCTTTTGTTGAAATGATTGGTAATCAATTTGAATCTTGCAGAGAATAAAGAAAGTACTGATTTCAGTAATTTTTTGTTCTTCGAGTAACGCCGAAAACGTAAAGATCATTTATTTAAACTCTGGTGGTAAACATGTATTCACAAAGGAAGAAGAACGTCTACCAAGTAAAATGTTGTATAAACTTTTTTAATTACTCAATATCGCTGCAATTTGAACGGTTTGGAAGACGCAGTTGCAGTTCTTATTGTAAACCTTGTCCAGAAAAAATATAATAGATGCAAATATATTAGCTATACAAATATAACTGTGATATTTGTGTTTGTTATGGTGGTATGAACCTTCTTCTTTAGTGGATACAGGTATAGCCTATCTGTACCAAGCTGTATTATATTGAATATGTTAACTTATCAATTTTCAAGTTGAGATCTGTTAGTTTTTAAAATGTACGTTACGGTTGCCTCAGGTTCTTGAAGTGTGCGAGCCCGGTTTTGAAACGGATATACTTAACGCAGGCAGCTAATTGCCAGTAGCTCATTACGTTGCCTGGCAATAATGAGACGGAAGTGTTCCAGTTACTACATGTAACCCGTCTACGCTGTTGTGACAAATTAATGAATATTATTTAACGTCTATGATTGTCGTTCAATCGTTAAGCCTCATTTCAGATAATACTCGTTTTTTTATATAATTGTACTGCTCTCGTCATCTGAACTGGATTCAAGATTGTTCTCGAGTTTGGTTCGTGAGCGAAAATAATTTAGTAGCTTTGCTAAGGCCAGAAACTAAAGAAGAAACTTAGCGGAAATGTGGAGTCGAAATGCTGACTTGCTGAGCAATTATCTGTTTTACGGTCTCTATGGCTCAACCGATACGGGAAAAAACAATTTGTTGAAACCATTTGAGAAAGTCGATCAAGGTGGTCATAAAAATTGCAGCTGTTGGTATTATTCACTGAGCCGTTGCAGGTTTCGATTGGCACGCGTTGCGATGGGATGTTGCCAAAGTCTGTTTGCAAGAAGCAACTACCGTACATGCCAGGTTTCCTGTCTGGGTCAAGTGACTGAATTGTTTTCGTCGTAATGAAGGAAATCCATCGTATTTTTAAGTAGTTGTATCAAGAGTCTGAAATACCACGGGATAAATGTCTACCAATGACGTGTTTGAAAGCTTTAGTCTTACTCTTGCCACTGCCAACAATTGGAATTATTTCTACTCGTTACACGTTCTCTACAAGTACCGGTTCTAGTCTGCGTTTCAGCCATGGATTTAGTATCGGTTAATTATCAATAGTCAACCGTGAAGATCAAATATAAACTGATTTTTTACTCTCGATTAACTGCAATTAATTAATAAGTTGTCTAGGTTTAATATTGATGATTTTTTTATTTGAATTTTAAATAATTTAAATTTATTCATTTTATCAAGACATTTTATTATCATAATAGCTCGTTATGCTGATGAAGCTTTTCTACACGTCTTTAGTATAGATTTGTTCTAATCGTTACGCACTTCACAAATGTTTCCCAAGATTTTATTTACAAATGTTTTCAATTAAAGTTCGTACAATTGGAATTATCTGGATTTATAGCGGTTCTAATGTCCACGATTCATTCGAATTTTCAATGTTCCAACGAACATAAATATCAGTCTACATCGGTATTCATACAAAATGGATGTTACACTTAAAATAATTGAATTGTTAGACTTCGAATAAAACAGTAATGAACAGTTGTGATTTAATTATATTCTATACAATTACTGTATAATATATAAACGTCCGATGTTAAATGATAAGATGTCTTATTGTGATCTATTTATAATAATGTAATTGCAGAATGCTCGACAAGATGTACACGTGAATGAATACTAATTACTTCATGTCTTTATTGGTATTTTGAGTGAAAGTTACCAACCAGCAGCTTACCTCTTAGCAGTTCTTGTGAAACCAAGTGATGATTCAAGAAGCAAACTGCCATTGCAACTCTGGGGGCTGATTACAATAGAGTTGTTATGGAAAAATATGTTGCAGAACATTTTCCATACCTTTTTGTTGTTTGTTGAATTGATATTTTTCATATTTCTTTTCTTTTCAAAAAAGAACTTCTCATATTTGGTGCTACAGTTGTAAGAAGATAAGGTTGTCTACCAACATAATAATTGTGAAAACGTGAACTTCGTATGCTCTGGAATACTGCAGCTATACAAATAAAACAGTGATATTTGTGTTTGTTATATTGGTAGACGACCATCTTCTTTCAGCAATACTGTACAACAAAAATGAGTAAATTTTCCCCAAAAAATATCACTATAAATTTCTCTTTCTATCAATGACAATGACCAGTTCTAGCATTGAGACAACATTTCTAATTAATTTGAGTAAACATTGTTGAATATTGATCCAACATTGTGCAAGCAATCATACATAACGTAAAGCATGTTTACGTTAAGGATGCAGTTGGCGGAGAATTCGTATTTAATTAGTGTGTACATATTTACGAGTATTTTGTACAATGTCCATATCCAATGTTATAAGTACAATTATTTGATAAAGATCGTAGCTAATTTTCTTTTATTTATTGAATGAAATTATATGTATACATATTATAATTATATATATATATTTGGCTATAATTTTTTTATTGTAAATGGTGCCATCTAGTATTGTAAATATTGCTGTTTTAAGTTGAACATTATTATGTTTGAACATGCCCTGAACTCAGTTCAAGCGCAATGACAATAAATAATGAAATAATGTCCGCTGTCTTTTTGTTCGCTTACCAATCGTTCGTCTAAACGTCCACTTCCTAATCTACTCTTCCGCTCACACAAGTACTAAAGTGACGATGGTACTAAACCAAGATGTGTTGAGGGTTGCGTTGATCAACCAGTCTCTTATGGTGTTTCAACTTCCCCTCCTACTAATGTTGAACATATGTACCCATTTAGCGTCCAAATCTTTGTTGCCTACCGACTAATTCATATCAGTCAGTTTACTCAGTCAACTATCGCTAGTGGTAGAAACTGAAGTTAGGTCGGGCGTGGGTGCGAGTCCCGCATAAGGCGAGGGTTTTTGTAAACATCCTTTCACCTATCATCACCTCATCGTTTCATCATCAACTGCTCATTTGTACCCCCGTCTAACCTAGCTGTTGGTGAAGTCGTTGAGCACCATTAGAAAAAAAAAATTGACAATGGAACGCACATTACACTTGCTTCGAAGTTACCAGACATGTATTTGAGCGCTGAGGTTCCCAATAACCTTGGTGACCACCAGAGGACAACCACAGTCCAACTATCACCAAAACTACGCTTTTTAATTAGCTAGTAGAATGCGAATATGAGTGCCGCTACTCTCAATACGGGACTTGTGCAGATGAGTTGCCGGGCGGAACGAGGGTTCCGCAGGCGAGCGAGATTTGAGAAAGCCGCACAATACTTAGTACGCGCTGAACTGAAATAAGTAATCATAATGTTGGATTGAACCAATAAATATTTATTATATTAAGATGATGAATAAATAGCTACAGTACATGGGTTACTCTCATAGATCAGGAGAACATTCCGGTGACTTACACTTTCCTAGTATTGTCACCTAATTAGCACCAAACCATTTGTCCAGATTCTTGTAACTATCATCTTCTTCATCTACATCGTTTGTCGAATTATCAGCGATATCAACGTTTGAATCTCCCGTTATTTCTATTTCACATTGAATATCCGCGTCCCCTTCAGAGCGAGGGTTGCTAATCCGACCGGAATCACAGTCTACTTGTTCCTCGACTTCATCAGTGTTAACAGTCGAGGCGTGAGTCGTTCTACTAGAGCTCGAACTGGTGTCCGAGCTCAACCTGGAAGGCACGTTGTCATCGACGTTCGAAGGTAAGCTCTCAAACGAGGAGGACGCGCTCACTGTCTCCTTCTCTCCGGTAATCGTATAAATACCTTTCTGCCTCCTCGCCGTTGGACTCTCCGAGTCGCCTTTCAACACTTGATCGGTCGTGTCACCACCAGGCCACTTGCTCTCCGTATTCTTCTCCACCGAACAATCATTGGTTTGATTCATTTCTACATCAACTGTCTCTTTGTTTTCCTTCAGATCTTTCATAATATTAGTCAGTTCTTTGCATTCTGACTCTTCGTTCGGTTGAAACTTTTGATCGGTCAACGCCATGTACATTTGAGCATTCGTCACGCGCGAACCTTGAGTCCTCGAGGCATTCTGATCGTACACCTTCGAACCTCCGTCGCGGTTAGTCTGCCCGCCATCCCTTGCAATCGTGCCGGTCGTTGGATTCAAATACCTCAGGTTCATTTCCGCTTCTTCCGTCAGTCTCGACTCTTGATAGGCTTCGTTTTTCGTGTCGTAACCGGGCAAGAGCATATCCGGATCCGATGTGGGTCGGAATAAGCGTTGCATGCACGACCTGTCGGGCCCGCGGCTCACGACCGTCAGTGCCCGTCTGTGATCCAACTCGTCGTAACGATTCCGCATGCATCCCCCGCCATACAGGACGAGAAACAGAGGCAGAAAACCTACGAAATAGACGGTGAGAAGTATCAAACCACAGACTGCTTGCCAGCCAAAATGAACGATCATCAGATGAGTGGCACTAGAACCTAGGTTTTCACCTGTGCCACATAACGGTGGCAGCAGTGTGCCTAGGAAGCCGCAGATCAAATGTATCGATACCAAGTTACAGTAATCTTCGAGCGGCGTCTTGAATATTTCTCTAGAAGAGAAGAAGAATATGGCTCCAGCCGCGATACTCAATCCTAGAGAAATGACTGGATTGTAAACGTCGACACCGGGTGCTATGACGACCACGCCCGCGAGAGCTCCTTGTAAACACCGTACGACTATCCAAATGTTGAAAAGATCCTTCGCGAAGATGAACTGCAGCAAGGTGACCGTTATAATCCCTCCGGCAGCTGCCATGATGTTATTCATGAGAATCATGGTCGCGTAGTTGCTCGGTATATGCGTGAGCTCGTAGTAGGGTGTCGGTAGACCCAGCCCGATCAGTCCGAGAAGGACCAACAGGTATCCGACGACCATAGCTCCCGGGGCGCTGGGCGGAATGGACGACTCGTCGATGTCTCTCAAGCGCATCAGTCGGCGGCCCATGAACATTGCCGCGTACAACGCAACTACTCCCGCCAGGACGTGGATCACCCCTCCGCCGCCCATGTCTTTATAAGACACCAATTGACTCACAAACATATGCTTGTGCATGAATCCGTTTTTCGACCATATCCAGTGCATCGTTAGTGGTTGTACGAGGCCACTGATTAATGCCGTCACTATGAAATAGCCGACGAAATGCATGCGGCCTGCGACCATCGTCGTGAAGATGGCGGTTGTAGTCATGACGGCCGACCAGCCGATGATGGCGTTGTCCATGTCGGCGTCCGATGACATGATCCAATTACGTATCCCCAATGTTCCGTAGTAGTCTTCACCAAACGCAAATAAGTAACCGACTAATCCGTAACATATTGTACCGACTGATATTTCGACGAGGTTTTGTAGGAGTATTAAGTTGACGTCACATATCGGTATGCTTCCGATTTGTATGAAAATATAGCCTGCACGTAATAATATGGTCAAAATACCTCTTGCTAATGACGATACCGATCCAAAGTCACGGACCGGTGTTTCGTTTATGATGTAATTATTGCTTGGGTCGTAATAGTCCGAGTACAGGTCTGAGTTCATCAAATCAACAGGAGCAGCCATTTTCGAGCTAGAAAATCATTAGGAATTCAATAATTATGTTTTTGTTTATTTGAGAGGTAGTTCCATAAGTAATGTCCTCATCATAAAACAGAAAGTGGGTAAGCTGTTGGTACACTATATAATGTATACCGGTATTTTACTTTCAAGCATTACAGTACATGTATATTGAATTCAAGAGAATGGTAGGGCCTATGTATGTCACGCATATAGAATACAAATTTAGTTTGAGTTTAAATTACAGTTTCTGTAAAGTAGCAAGTTTTGTTTAGCCAAATTGTTTGCTCAGAGTTTCAGTTTTAATGGCTACAATTCAAGCAAAATATATCACACTGTAGCTTTGACAATGCATATAGGTACAAGTAAAAAAGTATGCCCATTCCATAAAATGTGACACTTATATTATTTTATTCTGAGCAAATCAATTTTGGGCCAAAACTATCCAGTTCCAACACTCTTGAAGATGTGATTTGGCTGTCAAACCGCATCTGAAATGTGTGATAAACAGGTCACAATGGTTTGGAGAGGCTTGTCTGAAATTCGGAAGTCAACAACAAAGCAGTGTAAGAGTAACGATTAAGTAACGATTAAGAGTTACGATTAACGTTTATAGTGAAATGTTCAAAACCATTTATTTGGCTAAACCCTTTCCCAGCTGGATGATGAACGTAGCCTAGTCTGTGTCACATCCAATTGACCTCCAATGTGATAATACATATTATCACTGGGATTCTAAACATTATTTATAGCCTACAGGATGAATGATAATGATAGTATTTTTTTAGAAATTACTTACATTCTCCAATACGTAAATAAAAAATTCAAAGGTGAATATACATTGTTTGACACCTTTTCTTATTGACCTTCTGACAGTAAATGTTTAAATATTCTTAAAAAATAGGCTTTCCATCAATATTGAAAAATTACGTGATAAATAACAATAATAAACGATTTTGTTTCAGTATTCAAATCACCGCCGTCTGTAGAAGAAGGCGTTCAAAATATTCCCGGCTTCTTCTTGACATGTGTGATGCATCGAGCTTTAGACCGCAATATATGACCCAATTCTCTATCGCGGTGCGAGCCCTGGCGGAAAGATTTCAAATTATTTAGTATGGAGCTAACATGGCTGCTGCAAGTGTTCTGTGTCGGTCTAAAGTGCTATTATTAATTGATTTTAACCGTGTTATTAACTTATCATGTATAATTGGTGCTAGTCCATGTAATCAGGTAAGCTTCCTCGACCGTTACACATCAAAACATGTTAATATTCGTGTTTAGTACGCTCGGAATTAAATAATATAAGTGTCACATTTTATGGGATGGGCTTAGTTATATTTTTTTACTTGCTCCGCATTGTCAAAGCCACGGTGTGATGTTTTGCGTGGGTTGTTGAGGTGTCTTAACCTTACTTATCAGGTGTGAACATTCTGTATTGCATTCTGTTTACTTACAATGTTATGACAAGTAGTTCCTAAGAAAGTAATCAACAGTCATATCACGGCTTATCTATTGCCGGCTTATGACAGTTGTATGGTTGGCCAGGCCAGCAGGGCCTAGCTGCCTATTTTACAACCAGTTTGATAAACACGACTCGATGTGTCAAATGAGGAATCTTGAATTGAAACTTGTCAAGATATCTCTCCAAAGATCGAAAAGTCGTTTGATCACCTAGTTATTTGTTGTTCTGAAGTGTGTTGTAAAATGCAATTCAAATTCTTCCCCAGTGGATATCTACGTTCTAAAACTAAGACAATAGTCCGGAAGGGGTAAAATCTTGATACACAGTTTTATATTTTTTTAAATTCTCGTAGATATTCGTTATTAGAGGACCACGGGTAGCCCAACATTGGAACAACTTTCATGTTTTCAAAAACTCAAAAGTTGGTGTATTTTTTTAGTTAGTTTTATAGGCTCGTTATTGGTTGAATCTCTTGGGTGTCTTGCAATTATGACGTTAATCCCGAAGACTAAACCTAGTTTTTATTCATTTTCATATTTTTTGAGCGTTCCTTATTTCACCAACTTGAATAAATCAGAGTACCAGTACAGTCATGTAGGCCTACTTATCATGATTTCATAAATGTAGGAAATTGTCAACAATCATAAAAATGTTCGAATGTTTGTTTTACGGTAACTATTGTATTTGTAAGTCATTATTTACAAATACAATTGACAGTTGAACATCAACTGGTTTGAACATCATACATTCTTAGACTTTCTGGTCAGTAGTGCTATAACAGTATCAGTCACACGAACAAGAATAACCACGACAACAAGAACAACAATAGGAAAAGTGAATTGACTCGATCACCTTGCTATTATAGGATATTGTGTAAGGTCATTGCCAAGTAACAATAATTTTTCCCTAATATATTCGCGAATATAAATGTGACTTTAATCAGCATGCAGATTATAATTGAACTCGCAGTTAGCTGGTTGGTGTTGAATCATGCATTGGCCGTGATAAGAGGTTATTGAATGTATGCCAAACTCAAGATAGTCTGTCAGTGGTCTAACCATAGTCTTTTTTTCAATAACATCGAAACTTGATACAAAATCATTGTTTGTGGATGAAAGTAGGATCGTTTGGACGGGGCATTACAAGGGCGATCTCACCATCCCTTTTAAATGTTTTTAAATGAAAAACAATGACCTTGGCACTAGGACTGCACTGTCTGTGACCAAACTTTTTCGAAAAAATCTAACGTCAGTTACTGACTATTATTAAATAAAACCTCAGAATTTTTGCCAAGTCATGTACTCGGTAAATTCGTTTCTTCAACTTGTTCTATCGATATAAAAAGCTGCACTTGCATTGTTTTTAGTTAATAACGTGGATTTCAGGTTAGTGGTGCCGATCGACTGTCTCCCTGTATCATTTAGCACTTGAACGCACGGATGTGTCGATCCACCAATGTCAAGTAGGCCTATGTATAAAACAGAAGTTAATTGTTGTCGGCATGTCATGTAGAACCTTTATTGGGTCTTGGTAACAGATTACATCAGGGCAATAATCAATTACAAATAGGCCTACACATAAATCTTGAACAAACATTAGAATAAGAAAGAGAGAGAGAAATCAATTGAACAACATGAACGATGAACAATTATGGTAGAATGTCGTTAATTTATATATAGAATGAAAGTGAAAAGTGAATTAATTAAATATGACGAAAGTTACGAGAATAATAAAAATACTCGGTGGACTGTCGATGGCCTTTTAACATCGTGTAGGCGTATTAATTATTATTTTTAGATATTATAAAAAAAACAGCATATAATATCAATAATTCATTATAAACTGTTGTGTTAAATTAGGTCTATTTGTTATTGCACATTAAAATTATTTAGATTAGGCAAACTGAGGAAGGAAGTCATGATGTATTCACGTATCTGTTATTTATAATTTATCATACATTTTTAATTAGTAAGTATGTAAAATTTGTAGATGTATGACAACTGACAAGTTTCACAGGGCTATAATTCATCTCATAAATAGACCCAAAGAGAGTGTAAATAACATAGGACTGTAATTCATTACCGGTATTCATATTACTAGGAAAACGCCTTATATGCGTTGTGAGATGAGCTTAGAAGTATGGAATTGTAGAATTAAGAACATTTTGTCAGCTCAATGTACATATACAGGCCATGGATCACTTCAAAGGTTTAAAAACCGCGGCTGCCTGTTGGTATATAAACCTTGGTTTCCATACAATTATACCAGTGCCTTCTTCATATCCATCACAGATTTTAAACGTTTTAATTTATTGGTGACACTTGTTGCTCACATTTAATAGTTTCTTAATTGGTTTCTTAATTGCTTTTATTGATGTGTGAAAAAGTACATTGAAAATGCGTTTTCTTCCTTAATTCACATCCAATTGTTCCATAAGTCGTTTAAAATGTGTATGATAGTTCTTCCCATATTCAGTATAAATTTGAGAGCTTTTGAAAAAAAAAAAATTCCAAGTATTTCTCCCCTGGCCTATTCTTATGGGGAATTTCCATACTTTCCAATTTTTTTCCGGAAAAACCGGTCGACCGATTTTTCTGAAAAACAATCCCAACCTATTCTGGTATAACACCAATTTGTAAAAAAAGTTTCGAGTTGATTGGACCTTTTTCCTGACCTGTATGCCGCGTACAAAATTACACACAAAAAAACAAAAAAAAACAAACAAAAAAAACATAAAAACCAAGCCCAAAATTTTTCGGTATATGGAATGAAAATCTTCGCTACGCTCATCTAACTAGGAAAACGCCTTATATGCGTTGTGAGATGAGCTTAGAAGTATGGAAATGTAGAATTAAGAACATTTGGTCGGCTCAATGTACATATATAGGCCGTGGATCACTTCAAAGGTTTAAGAACTGCGGCTGTCTGTTGGTATACTAGGAAAACGCCTTATATGCGTTGTGAGATGAGCTTCGAAGTATGGAAATGTAGAATTGAGAACATTTGGTCAGCTCAATGTACATATATAGGCCATGGATCAATTTTCAATTCAATTCAAAATTCATTTTATTCTATACATTTTTACATTACTCACATATAGTTACAGTTTATTTGCACCACAAAATTATACACACACCTTTGGTGTACATATTGATTACAATTGAATTGAATGAATATAAATATAAACATAAATATCAATTGGATCACTTCAAAGGTTTAAAATCCGCGGCTGTCTGTTGGTATATGAACCTTGGTTTCCAAACAATTATACCAGTGCCTTCTTGATATCCATCACAGATTTTAAACGTTTTAATTTATTGGTGACACTTGTTGCTCACATTTAATAGTTTCTTAATTGGTTTCTTAATTGCTTTTATTGATGTGTAAAAAAGTACATTAGAAATGCGTTTTCTTCCTTATTTCACATCCGATTGTTCCATAAGTCGCTTAAAATGTGTATGATAGTTCTTCCCACACTCAGTTCAAATCTGAGAGCTTTTGAAAAAAATAAAATTCCAAGTATTTCTCCCCTGGCCTATTCTCATGGGGAATTTCCATACTTTCCGATTTTTTCCGGAAAATCCGTTTGACCGATTTTTCTGAAAAGCAATCCCAACCTATTCTGGTATAACACCAATTCGTAAAAAAAGTTTCGAGTTGATTGAAACTTTTTCCTGACCTGTATGCCGCGTACAAAATTACACACAAAAAAAAAAAAAAAAAAAAAAAAAAAACATAAAAACCAAGCCCAAAATTTTCGGTATATGGAATGAAAATCTTCGCTACGCTCATCTAATAAACCTTGGTTTCCAAACAATTATACCAGTGCCTTCTTCATATCCATCACAGATTTTAAACGTTTTAATTTATTGGTGACACTTGTTGCTCACATTTAATAGTTTCTTAATTGCTTTCTTAATTGCTTTCATTGATGTGTAAAAAAGTACATTAAAAATGCGTTTTCTTCGTTATTTCACATCCGATTGTTCCATAAGTCGCTTAAAATGTGTATGATAGTTCTTCCCATAAACAGTATAAATTTGAGTGCTTTTGAAAAAAAAAAAAATCCAAGTATTTCTCCCCCGGCCTATTCTTATGGGGAATTTCCATACTTTCCAATTTTTTTCCGGAAAAACCGTCCGACCGATTTTTCTGAAAAACAATCCCAACCTATTCTGGTATAACACCAATTTGTAAAAAAAGTTTCGAGTTGATTGAAACTTTTTCCTGACCTGTATGCCGCGTACAAAATTACACACAAAAAAACAAACAAACAAAAAAAAAAAACATAAAAACCAAGCCCAAAATTTTTCGGTATATGGAATGAAAATCTAATCTACGCTCATCTAATTAATTTCTTCGTTTTTTTCTTCGCATCTCCGTTTACTCGTACCACTCGATTAATATGAGTGAATATTTCTGTTCTGGATGTGGCATTGCGGTGTTGGCCGGAACGACGTCTTTCAGGTCGTAGCATCCTCCTGACTTATTTGACCTTGGCGACTGAGGGAAACCACGAGATCCGTGCTTCTCATATATACCTACACTAGACATGTTTCACTGTTCCAAGTGCCTGAATTACCTGTAGATGGGAGTAGCTCCAACTGGCATTTAAAGTTGTTATCACTATGGTTATACCCATGGTATTTGTTGTCATTCTGGTTTCCCTCTGGGTCGTTATTCTATAACTCTGAAACGAAATGAAAGCCACCAATTTTCGTTTTGTTCAGACGATTCCGTATATTTTAACATGGTATCGTACGGGCTCTGACACTTTCGTCGGGCTTTCAATTCGCTTGCAGTTATAGAATAAGGGCCAGCCTCTGTAGTCATAGGCCAGAGGTCGGAAACGTTTGAATGCCCGGCTGCCGAAGTACAAATTTGATTAATTCTAAAAATCATTGCGTGCCACCCCCTTTCTCAACACTATATTTTTGTGTTCTATCATTTTAATGCTCCAGCATTTTGATTCTGGATTCAAGGTAGTGGTGAAGATTGAACAGATACATTTTTTCAGTACGGTATTCTAGTTGTTTGCGATAAACTTTGTCATTATCATTTTTTGTAAACAATGATTATTGATTATCTTTGCGTATCACAAAATACCGGGTATTCCTGGTTTTACTAGTACATTGTGCCTAGTCTTACGTTCACTCAGTTTGTTAATATATATATATATATATATATATATATATATATATATATATATATATATATATATATATATATATATATATATATATATATATATATATATATATATATTGGGTTTAGCGACGTACTGTTATGATAGCGCAGATCTAATGGCGTCGAATGGATGATTAATGCGATGATGGGATGATGAGATGAAGGTACCTTGGTAATGGGAAGGAAGCGGTCATGGCCGACTTATTGTAGGAACCATCCCGGCATTAGTCTAGACTACGGGAAACCATGAAAAACCCCGCAAAGATGGTCGGCGGTGGGGATCAAACTGGGTTCGAAATTCCCCTCGTCTCCCGGATCACATGAAGCGAGCGCGTTAATCACTGCGCTGCAAGTGCCCGTAGTTTGTTAATGTCAATTGGGTCTTGTGGAAAAACAAGAGTCTTGTTGGTAGGCCTAGTAGTTTCCGTATCACAAAATAACGCGTATTCCTGGTTTTACTAGTATACTAGTGGCTTACCTGGCCTTACTTACGTTCACTCAGTTTGTTAATGTCAAGGGTCTCGTTAAAAAAACAAGGGTCTTGTTGGTAGTAGCATACGTACAAGTGAATGGTAAGGGAATCCATTTAGTTGGGTCTGTAAACGTTAATTTCAACTTCAACTTGTTATAATTTATAAGAAGGTAGTCATATATTTCATAGAGACGAATTGAAATGTAAAATTTTAAAATTATTTCTGCAAATACCGCTTGCCAGACAAAATCCTCCGCGTGCCACCCACCCTGTGGCACGCGTGCCTAGGGTTGCCGACCCCTGGTCTAGTCCAATGCTAGGATAGTACCTAGAATACTGGCCACGACTGGTTTCCCATGAAACCTTCGTCTCCCTAATCATCCATCCGATGCCAATATACATTTTGGTTATCATTACAGTGCGTCGTTACAACTCAATACAAATGTGTAAATAAAGGAACCGGCACATGCAGCGCAGTGGTTAACGCGCTCGCTTCATGTGATCCGGGAGGCGAGGGGAATTCCGAACCCAGTTCGATCCCCGCCGCCGACCATCTTTACAGGGGTTTTTCATGGTTTCCCTCTGTAGGCCTAATCTAGGCTAATGCCGGGATGGTATATACACACAATAAGTCGGCCATAACCGCTTCCTTCCCAGTATCCTTCCCATTATCCAAGAACCTTCATCTCATTATCCCATCATCTCATTAATCATCCATCCGACGCCATTAGATCTCAGTTATCATAACAGTGCGTCGTTCAAACTCAATATAGATGGGTAAATAAAGGATAAAATATGCATTTAACGCCAAGAATCATGAAGTAGGTACCGTAGGCTAGTGAAGTGAATTGTCTATTTTTAGTGCGTATAACTTTGGCTAGCTGTCCGTCTGTCTGTCCATGTACTGATTGACGGAGCCACCGGGTCGTGTTTGACTTGTTGCCTCTCACCTATGAATAGTCTGAGAGGACCCCATCACTGCTAGCTGGGGACTATTAATAGCAATGACGTACTTCTCGGCCATGTGCCACATATGTGGAACACACGTGTTATTGTGTTCTATACACCCATTATACGTTTACACATAGAACATTTTAAATTTTATTTATATGATTTTAACGACGCACTGTATTTTTAACTGATGTATATATTGGTGTTTGATGAGATGATGGGATAAAAGTTGAAAAAAAAGTGGAAAGGAAGCGGTCGTGGCCTAGGCCTATATTGTAGGAACCATCCTGGCATCAAACCACGGAAAACCCATGTAAAGATGGACGGTGGGGGGGATGATGATATGATGAAGGTTTCTTAGGTATAATGTGATGGGTAGTGGGTAGGCAGCGGTCGTGGCCTATACTGTAGGAACCATCCCGGTTTTAGTCTATAGACTACAAAGGAAAACAACGGAAGACCCATGTAAAGATGGACGATGGTGGAAATCGAACCAGGTCCGATATGCCCCCCATCTCCCCAGATCACATGAAGCGAGTGAGTTAGCAACTGAGCTGCATGTGCCGGTTATATAGGCCTATAATTGAAAAGAAGAAGAATATTGTACTACTACTAGGAAAACGCCATATATGCGTTGGTAGACGAGCTGATAGTAATAGTGTGGGTAAAAATGGGTAAGAACTGCTTCGAGTCGTACCAATTTAGCACATTTTATGTTTTTTCTTCAAAATGGCTGACCCGATCAAGCTGAAATTTTTTAGAAATGTGTATCAAAATGTAATTCAACTTCACGCAAAATTTCATTTTTTTGGAAAATAAAAATATTCTCTTTTTTTTCCGCCATGTTATTCTAATGGGTATTTTTGAAATTTCTAAAATTCATAAAAAAAAGTTACCCCCCCCCCCCCATAACGCCACAAAACTATACAGATCTAAGTTAGATGAGGAACCATATTGAAAAAAAGTTTGAAGTTGATAGCTGTTGCCGTTTGACCTATGGAAAACCGAAAAAAAAAGAGAACGAACACCATTTTTTTTCAGTATGTAAAATTGAATTCTCTCTAAAGCTCGTCTAACTACAGAATAAGGGTATTTTATATTACATTACGAAAGAGGTACTTACTGGTGGACATTCGCCCAGTATTTGTCACAGATTCAAATAGAGGCCGAAATTCCGACATATTGTTTATTTTCAATCCTTGAAAAGTGTCGGGTGAATGTCCAACAGTACGCTTTCGTTAAAATTATTTATTTACATCTCCATACGTATCCCGAGACGGTCCGTGGGGTCCAGTTACGCATTGCAATTCATTTTCACTTTCAGTTCTTCTCAGTTTCACTACTTTTTTAGCTCTATTTTCACATTTCCATGTCGACAATGGTCCTACTGAGTATACTGATCATTTCGGTACGGTAGACGTACTGTTTGTATATATATATACAGTACTTACCCGAGGTAAATTTGTTAGACTCGCTCTTAGAAATTGAACCAAGATGATTAGCGAATTAACTTGTTATCATCTTCGGCTAGCATGTTATTTTTTCACTTAAATCATTAATTATAAGTAACCAATTAATACTTAATCTATACTTGGTAAAACAGACTTTGAAATAGGAAAATAACTATAGGTATTACGAAGGCGGGTAGATTATGACAGAGGTGCATTTCCAAAACACCTAATAAAATAACATTTCTATTTTCTTCTCATCTTGTTCATCATTCACTGACGCCAATAGATCTTACTCATCTTCACAGCGCGTTGTCAAACACGATATAAATAAAAATAAAACAATAAATAAAAATGTAAAGACTTGAATGGAAAGTCAATCGTGAATGGTGGTAGATAATAGTGTATTCACTGGGTATATCAATGTCTCTCTCTGAATATCTCGCTGGGCCCGTGTGTTGACAGTTGAAACCCCTTTTTTCGTGCTTGTAAGCCCATTTCTCCGATCCAATGCGGTAGCAAAAAGGAACAGTTCGTTATCTTTTCAATGTTGGTATATAAAGACGCTGAATCTGAGTGTTGACACGGGTTTTCATTTCTTTTTCGCTCACTTTTTTTCATTCCAATAGAGCTTTTGTGTGTATTTACAGAAGCTTGAATGGAGTGATACCAACATCGTGATATACTGATGTTACTTCATCGGATAAATGCAAACGCATCACACTCTCCGTACTCTCTGTAGTGTACTCCCTACTTTCTGTACTCCTTACTTTCTGTACTCTCTACTTTCTGTACTCCCCACTCTCTGTACTCCCTCCCTACTGTCTTCACTCCCTACTTTCTGTACTCGCTACTTTCTGTACTCCCACTACTTTCTGTACTCGCTACTTTCTGTACTCCCTACTTTCTGTACTCCTTACTTTCTGTACTCATTACTTTCTGTACTCCTTACTTTCTGTTCTCCCTATTTTCCGTACTCCCGCTACTTTCTGTACTCTCTACTTTCTATACTCCTTACTTTCTCTACTCCTTACTTTCTATACTCCCTACCTTCTGTACTCCCTACTTTCTGTACTCATTACTTTCTGTACTCCCACTACTTTCTGTACTCGCTACTTTCCGTACTCCCGCTACTTTCTGTACTCCCTACTTTCTGTACTCGCTACTTTCTGTACTCCCACTACTTTCTGTACTCGCTACTTTCTGTACTCCCTACTTTCTGTACTCCTTACTTTCTGTACTCATTACTTTCTGTACTCCTTACTTTCTGTTCTCCCTATTTTCCGTACTCCCGCTACTTTCTGTACTCTCTACTTTCTGTACTCCTTACTTTCTGTACTCATTACTTTCTGTACTCCTTACTTTCTGTTCTCCCTATTTTCCGTACTCCCGCTACTTTCTGTACTCTCTACTTTCTATACTCCTTACTTTCTCTACTCCTTACTTTCTATACTCCCTACCTTCTGTACTCCCTACTTTCTGTACTCATTACTTTCTGTTCTCCCTATTTTCCGTACTCCCGCTACTTTCTATACTCCCTACCTTCTGTACTCCCTACTTTCTCTACTCCTCACTTTCTGTACTCCCTACTTCCTGTACTCCCTACTTTCTGTACTCTCTACTTTCTGTACTCCCTACTTTCTGTACTCCCTACTTTGGTAGTGATAATATGCTAGTGATAATATTGTCCGAAGTGGTTTAGGAAGTTTGTTCTTGTACAGTCGGTGCCGTCTCGAATGGTCGTTTGTTGATCCTAGTGTTATGCATGCCGCGGCATGATGTAAGCGCCGAGTTGCTTCTATAAAACCAGTAAACGAAACCAAACAACGTGTGACGTATAGAGTTGTCAGGTGTGGGCTGTGTGGTGTTTAGTAAACAAATGCTTCTTGCCAACTACATCCTACTCTATATCCATGCCTGCTTTAAACACACATCAAAATGTCAATCAAATCATTCAATTCTATTTTTCTCCATTCGAAATTGTATTTATATATGTGTATACAGTTTCACTTGTACAAGAGTATGATGCTAGTAAATACGATATTTCGTTTCCTCACAGTTATGCACATATGTGAACATATGATGAACGTATGTGAACATATGTGATGAACATGTCATAATATTCGAACATTTGTGAAGTTATATGATAATTTTTTTCTCATCTGACGTTTTTTTAAAACTATTTCCCCTTCTTTTTTTTCATTTAAAAATTGGTGTGGCCGATTTGATTGAATAACGTTGATTTCTATCCTAGTATATGGACTAATATTGAGGGAGGGGGAGGGGGGGGGAGTCCCAGTCAGTCAAGTCCAGTGGCGAAGCGTGACAATCTGACAGGGGAGACACGAAAGAGTGTATTAGTAAATCTAGATAAGCCTTAAGATTAGTTCAAGCTTCAGTGAAGCCAGCTATTGTACGTGCTTGGAGTCAAATAGCTGGCTAATAGCTCATATGTCTATCCAGTCTATCCAGCTATTATGACATATCGTGCTTGGAGTACATGGAGTCAAAATGTATATATCACCAATTTTTCAGACTCTTGATTTGGATATCGGCTCATTTTCTAGGATATTGATTGGTTATAGGATCAGTACAATAAAGAAAAAAGCGAAAAGTACAGGAATAACTGTAAAGCTAATTTAAAAACACTTCAAAAATAACAGTCATAAAAAAATGACCGGAGGATTTGGGTAGTTTAGAAATTCAAGAGCTGGATGCAAACTTTATGTACCTTTTGACTTGAATGATGGACATTTTTAAACTGACGAATTGTGTTTCCGATCTTCCAACCTTCTCGAAATGAAAATAAACTACCCAATATACATGTTAGGACAATAAATAAAATAACGATACATAGAGAAATAGATATACAATAGGCGAAGGGTTCATTTGGACCAATATTTCATCTGCGACTTGACGTAATAAATGAAAGCCCGCTCAGAAAACACGTGTGAGAGACGTGTCTCAAGCGCGCGGTTCAATTGTCATATGTGGCCTGAAATCCGAGCATGCTGACAACTCGATTACACGTAAAACAGGGGCTCGGGAAGAGACGACTGTCCACAGCGTCTCACAAGCGAACAGCGAAAGCATAGGAGTCAGCCAGGGCACGGAAACATGCACACGCACCGCACACAGCGTGGCAAAATATCGTCTCCTGGAGAAACTTGAAATCAATTTAGAAATGAAAATAGAGGTATACAATTTTTTCCTTTCCCTTTTATTCGTTGGGTAGACATTGTCTCAATGTTTACCCCGACGCTTCGCTACTGGTCAAGTCATTAATTGGCTTCAAAGTGTCGAGGCGTGAGTTCGAGTCCCGCATAAGGTGTTTTGTTAAAGGGGTTCGTGCACGGTGCTTATAAAAATAGAGCAATTCACTTTCACATTTTTTTTAATATGTTCAAAATCCAGTATAATTGAATGAAAAGTTCACATCTCAAAGATAATTTTATGCTCTTTAATTATTATAAAATTCTATTCAAGTGAATTCGATGGGTTTTAAGACAATACGTCAGTGAATAAAAATAATGTGATGGAATTCATTGGCGCATTATCTCAAAACTGATTGAATTCAAAAAAATAAAATGTCATATTAATTAAAGAGCATAAAACTGTCTTGGTGATGTGAACTTTTCACTCAATTGCACTGGTTCTTGAAAATAAAAAAAAAAACATAGTAAAGATACATTTCTCGATTTGTGTAAGGACTGTGCACGAACCCCCTAAACGTCACTAATATAGGCCTAATACTCCCTCAGTACCCCCGATTGATCTGGACTTGGTGGGGTCGTTGGCAAAAGGTAATCGTCTTCATGGTTAAAGTTGTGCTGTATCTTTGTTTGGCAAATTTCAAGTCCAAGTTGCTTTAGGCTCTAATGTATAGATCTTGAAATCACCTGCGTGTGACGGTATAATGTATTGTCAATGCGTAGTGAGTGTTTGCCTTAATTACTTCAATACGTGAATGTGTGTGACTTGGTAGACGATCAATGCTGGCTCTAAATATTTGATGTCGTCGTGAGAGAGAGAGAGAGAGAGAGAGAGAGAGAGAGAGAGAGAGAGAGAGAGAGAGAGAGAGAGAGAGAGAGAGAGAGAGAGAGAGAGAGAGAGAGAGAGAGAGAGGAGAGAGAGAGAGAGAGATGAGAGAAGAGAGAGAGAGAGAGATAGAGAGGAGAGAGAGAGAGGAGGAGAGAGAGAGAGAGAGAGAGAGAGAGGAAGAGAGAGAGAGAGAGAGAGAGAGAGAGAGAGAGGAGAGGGCGAGAGAGAGAGAGAGAGAGAGAGAGAGAGAGAGAAAGAGAGAGAGAGAGAGAGAGAGAGAGAGAGAGAGAGAGAGAGAGATGACCCAGGTCACACACCCACGTGTGTGGAGCGATCGTCTTGGCAGATTCCCAACGGGTCGGCAAGATATACACACTCAGCATACATCACGGATATACGCTTTAAAGCGGTGCTAGACTCTACCTCTACCTTCTGGTCAATGAGTGACGTCACTAATTACATCCCTGTACTGTGGTAAGAGCCACCCCATTGGCTGAGGTAGTCGAGACACTATACCTGTCTTGAATGGCAGACGAATGCGGGTTCGACTCCTTTGCTTGCTCATGGTTTTGACATTTCAAATCTTCAACGTTGAAGTAAAATAAATTGAATCTAGTTGCCAACTTACCAGTACCGAAGTTGCATATATACGCTTAAAAAACGTCTGTCTTTTAAACGTATACGCCTGACAATCAGGCGATTTGAGATGAATAGTTACTATTTTTTCCATCTTGAAAGAATTAAATATTTCTGTGTTTCCTCGTTTTCAGAATTACGAGATCTTATACCGTTCAAAAGTTATCATTTTATTTTCTCCATGCTGCCGACCCTACCAACAGCTAGGTTATACGGGGGTACGAATGAGCGGGTGATAATGAAACGACGAAGTGATGATAGGTGAAAGAACGTTTACAAAAACCCATGCCTTATGCGGGACTCGAACCTACACCCGGCCGACTTCATTTTCTACCGCTAGCGATAACTGACTGAGCCACCGGGGCGGCTAAAATACTGATATTCCGCTAAATCGACTCCCAAGGGCAAGCTATGAGTCGATACGTAATAAACATTCACAATTTGTGTTACGTGTTATTTGTATGTAACGGTTCGCAGTGAGGTAAAGGTCGATTCCATAAATATCGAGTGTTACTGCTACATGCAAGTGATCTTTCCATCACCTTTGTTATTATAAAATCTGAATCATTAGCATTTTCGACAAATATTTTCTGCATGTTATGATGTATTTGTTTATATTGTATCATGCACTACTCAAGGTTAATGATTGTTTATATCCGTGAAATCACCCTGGCGGGAACTTTTTGAACTATTGAGACGTGGACGCCTTAAGGGGGTGCGTGCACGGTTCTTACACAAATCGAGAAATTTATCTTTACTTTTTTTTTCCATTTTCAAAAACCAGTGTAATTGAATGAAAGTTCACATCTCCAAGATAATTTCATGCTCTTTAATTAATATGACATTTTATTTTTACAATCAGTTCTGAGATAATACGTCAATGAATTTCATCACATTCTTTTCATTCATTGACGTGTTATCTTAAAACTGATTGAATTCACTGAAATAGAATGCCATATTGATTTAAGAGCATACAATTATCTTGGAGATGTGAACTTTTCATTCAATTACTCCGGTTTTGGAACATGAAAAAAATTGGTGAAGGTGAATTTCTCTATTTTCATAAGCACCGTAACCCCCTTAACAGTCGTGATGTAATTCACCCCGCGTCATAGATCCATCACACATGACGTGTTCCTTGTCATACGGGTGTGCTGTCAATCTCTCCTACATGTCATTGCTTTTACCGTCGCCTCCTCTCGCGCCTTCCGAGACCGCTGATTGGCGAGCACATCCAGACCGTCCTAACCGCGTAGTCACTTCCGGCAGACCGGAACTAGCGCTTGGATTGCTTTTAGTTTGGGTTAAATTAGTTTAGGAATTAATTAGGGTTGCGAATCGATCAAGAAAATGTAAACGATACCGAAATGTGCTATATCGAAAATCGATCGATAATGTCGAAATATTAGGAATCGAATCGAAATGATGATATCGAATATCGATCGAAATTATCGAAATATTTTTGGCTCTGAATCACGTTTATTTAGTCGTCTGTAAAACCGAAGTAGAGATAGCCATTATATCATATAGATAAAAATTGTTGACTGGCTGGTTTGTTTGGCTGGCTGCTTGTTCTTTCCAGTCGGCGATATTGTCGAATTCGATGTTGAATCGGAATGGTGATATCGAAAATCGATCGAAATATTCGATATCGATTGGCAACCCTAGAATTGATTCATATTTGGCTTTACGGCGCTTTGACATCTAGGTCATTTTGCGCCGAGTATTGGTTTAGGAGGTTTGTTTGGATTAGTTCGGATATGTTAAATTCATAAAATTGGTCAGATTGGGTTATTTAGGTTAGTTTAGGCTGCGCGCAATAACAACAACAGCGTTTGCAAGTGGTGCATATATTTCCCCCCTTCCCCCCCCATGAAAAAATGCACCAATTTTCACTAATTAAAATAGCCCTAATTTAAAATTGCAGTTTCGATTTCTCGAAATACAGGGCCGTTTTTTGTCATTTTAGCGACCTTTACAAGGACTCAATCGTGCGCTCCAAAGACTTGTGAGTGCTAAGCCGGGTTTGAATTGGGAAAGGAAGGAACAGGGCTCCGCCTTTTGCCCCGCAGGGACATTTTTGAAAATTGATTCTTTTCAATACGATTTCATGCGTTTTGGGAAGTACACGAAATTTCTGAAATGAACATCCTCACGTATGAGGAGAACAGTTTAGCAAAATGGCTGATCCGAATTGAATTATTTTCTTAAATATTTTCATATTTATATAAGATAGTTGATAATAATACTGTATTATTAATATTTGTATTTAATATTTGCATCTGTCATTCATTTGTATGTCTCCTTCTGCGCACGTTTCTGCAAAATATCGAGAATATATAGTTTTTACAACCTTGGTACCTAGTGCGATGTCGCCCCCGAAATCTTGCCGCCCTAGGCAGCTGCCTAGATTGCCTAGGGCTGAATCTATGCCCCAGCCCGTCTTGTGATCAGTTATTTAGAGTGCACGGCGTCGTACCGTTCGATTACTCAGCTGTAGCACTCGACAGGGCAAGAAGCTAGTTCCCACCGCGTCTGGGTGGGACGTCGGCCGGTGGGGTGACCGACGTGGCTTATGGATTATAACACGGGAATATCGGTCATGGCTCCTGTAATGGGAAATGATTTATTGAGGGTGATCGTTTATTGAGAAGGAAAACCCTGGGGCAAGCCACCACATCATAGTAATGGAAACGAAGCAGAAGTGACGGCCAATGAGACCCCATCGTGGAGGGTTTCTTCAAAATTATGTCAAGTTTTATGTTGATTTTTTTCTAATAACATCGAAACTTGATGCAAAATCATTGTTCCCCAATTAAGGCTATGGATGAAAGGTAGTATCGTTTGGGTGGGGCACCGCAAGGGCGATCTTACATCCGAAAAAACCTGACAATGCTAAAATAACGCTCTCAATCTATTTTCCAGAATTTGAAATATTAATTGTTTTAAATTTTGGTTACTGTAATGTTACTTTAGTTAAAGTGAATTTAAATTATAATTTCTTATTTAGATTGAATCAAATTGAAAGTTCATTCAATTTTCCTTAGTTTTTGTGCTCTGTATTGTGAATATTTTTCATTCACTTATTTGGTTTTGACGAACGCACTGTACTGATAATGTGAAGATGTGATGAAAGGTTATTCTATGAGAGTGTTTTCGGATATAGTGGGAAGGAGTCGGCCGAGGCCTGTAGTTGAAGAACCATCCCAGTATATTGACCTGAACGACAGAGAGAAACCACGACCTCGTAAACAGAAAACGGATTGTTGGTTCAAGCCAAACTTCTAGTTTCTGACTATTTGCATTCGGTAATTAGGTGCATTAATAGTAATCTTGGAGTTACCATACACAATCTTTTAACGAGCTGTAAAGTAAGATAGAGAGAGAAAAAGAGAGAGAGAGAGAGAGAGAGAGAGAGAGAGAGAGAGAGAGAAGAGAGAGAG
>OU015472.1:17715674-17730674 GCA_907164805.1 Brachyptera putata | reverse complement strand
TGATGGGTGAAATCTCATCGAAACGTCGTTTCCCGCTAACTGCAAGACGTGGCACAACCGAAGAAAACAGCTTACCATATATATATATATACATAAATTGATATTTAATATATATATATATATATATATATATATATATATATATATATATATATATATATATATATATATATGTATATAAAATTTACAAATAATAATTCACTTTATATAATATTTTTATTTTCTGATTTAATTCTGAATCAATCATCTTGTTACAATAACAAGGACCCGTCCAATTAATATCTCACTTTTTCAACTGAACATTAATAATGCATTGACCTCTCTCTCTCTCTCTCTCTCTCTCTCTCTCTCTCTCTCTCTCTCCTGAGTACTCCTGCTGAAACGTAAGCTCACCTGTTTACTTTATAATGTGCAGTTAGGTTGTTGTTGTGATCTTGTAGCCACAGAGATGAAGGCTTGAACCACCCGCGCGCTAGTGGTGTGGGATAAGAGGGACGGTCGATCGGAACCTTGATACCAGTATATATCGTGACTGGTACCCCTGGTAGTTAGGCAACAATAATGACATCACCGCGAGATTTGCATTGCATGATATAGTTGGAGGATTCGAACGACCGTTTCCCGTATCGCATACCACAAGCGCACGGGTGGTTCGAGACTTCTTCATCTCTACTGTGGTGTGCGAGTTGTATTCACGAGAGATGAAGGTTCCGAGCGACCGTCTCCCGTATCCCACACCACAAGTGCACGGTTGGTTCGAGTTGTCATCTCACGTAGATACAACTGTATAATATGTCAAGGTCTTATAATGTGTTTGGGATCAAATTCGCGAATTAGTTTATCACTAGATTGATCTGGTTATCATGAATGTGGTGTTATCGTATAGGCTGTGATAAACATGATAATTGCCTAATCCGTTACGATGTCACAGTGGATTATTGAAAAAAACATACGCCTACACTTAGACTTTTTCTTTGTGCCCGAAAAAACATGAATTTCATGTCTTTTTTCGTTTTTTAGATTATATTATTTTTCCTATTTTTGTGTGTGAAGTACTGCTAAGAAAAAGTCAGCTTCAAAAAGTCAGTGTCGTAACCTTCGGTTTATGCTGTTTGGGGGAGTGGGCCTACGTCTCGTATATATCAAAGCGTTGGTTTATTATTATCCTTTTCCAAGTATAGGCCCTATAATTGATCAGTTTTATCTCATGATTGGTAAATGATGCTTGTTAATAAACCCCACCAAGAGCCAGGTTATTTGGGAAGGATGTCACTTGAGAAAACCATATAATGACCTCTACGCTTGATGTAACAGCAAGAATAATGAAAACATAAGTTTTCACCAATATTTTGTTGGCCTTTCGTGGATACAAGTATATTCAGGAATATATATATATATATATATATATATATATATATATGCACACATATTGTTGTAGATAATATGACAATGTACAATATATATGGTATAGTGTAAAATGATATAAAATAATTAACTGTTATTGAATTGACCTGATGTGTGAAGTTGATGGTCTATAAAACCCATGAAGAGAATGAGCATATCGTCTGGTGGAGAGTGATCCCCCTCCCCCTCCTCCCTGCCCCCCTGATCGTCTGCGCCTGCAGGCTATACCATGAGCAAGCACTTGTCCGGCTGTACAGCCTGACTGCCAGGGGCAGATGTGCTATTAGCACGCGGTGATCAGACCCTCGAGGAATGTGAGGTTAGGGCTGTCCCCAGTCTCCATAGGGCAAGAAGTTCCCGCCAGGGTGATTACACAGATATGAGTGATCAATAAACTTCAACCGTGCAGGATACAGAATTAACTAAACCATCTGATACCGTACAGACAATATTTGTCGAAAATGCTAATGAGTCAAATTTTACGATAACGAAGGTGGTACCGGCACATGCAGTGTAGTGGTTAGCGCGCTCGCTTCATGTGATCCGGGAGGCGAGGGGAATTCCGAACCCAGTTCGATCCCCGCCGCCGACCATCTTTACAGAGGTTTTTCATGGTTTCCCTCTGAAGTCTAGACTAATGCCGGGATGGTTCCTACAATAAGTCGGCCATGACCGCTTCCTTCCCACTATCCTTCCCATTACCCAAGAACCTCCATCTCATCATCCCATCATCTCATTAATCATCCATCCGACGCCGTTAGATCTCAGTTATCATAACAGTGCGTCGTTAAAACCCAATATAAACAAATATACGAAGGTGGTAAGATCACGCATGTAGGATACATGTAACATCTATTTTTACCTCACAGCGTACTGTTACATACAAATAACACGTAACATATTGTGAATGTTTATTATGGATCGACATTATTTCATAAAACACTCCTCTGCACGTTGTGAAGCAGTATCAATATACAATACGTTCAGACGGGAAGTTAATGCGATCGTATACATGTTGTGTTGACATTAAAAATGTCACACTTTGAGAAATTGTGAAAGTCATTATTATATAACGTTGTGTATTTCTTGAGTGAATTGTATTTATTATTGTATACATTTGTATATCGAGTTATCAACTGATGAATGGAGATTGTATTGAAAAAAACGCTCAAAATACATTTTCAAAATCCATGTATTTGATGATGATTTGTTTTGAAAGTAATTTGGGGGGGGGGGGGGGGGGCAATAATTTTCGGGCCCAGTGGCGCAAAATGTGTTGACACTGCCCTGATTGTTGACATTAGCACCCTGTAAAGAGTCCATGGGAGTCGATTTAGCGGAATATCAGTTTTTTGGTGATGACTTTTGAACGGTATGAGATATCGAAATTCTGAAAACGAGGACATACAGGTATTTTCAATACCTTCAAGATGGTGTATAAGTAATAACTATTCATCTCATAACATCTAATTGTCAGGCGTATACGGTTAAAAAATGTGTATCTTTAAGGGTTTACGCGTGGCAATCAGGCTATTTGAGATAAATAGTTATTACTTCGCCATCTGGAAGGTATTAGACATATCTGTATTTCCTTGTTTTTAGAATTTCGATATCTCATACCGTTCAAAAGTCATCACCAATAACTGATATCCCGCTAAATCGACTCTGTATATATCGATTGGTTTGAAACGAGTATAATTACGGCAGTATAGAAACGGTCTAAACGGCGTTGTTGTTGCCAGGGCGACGATTGTGATAACAAGCAATAGTATTGCTCGGGCTGTAGGCCTAACAAGCGAAGCGGGTGCCCGATAAGATAACACTAGAATAGAGCCATTTGTTGTCGATAATTAGTAACTAATATCCCACCATTCTCTTCAAGCAACACTAAACTTACGTGTAGGTTTACAGTAGAAGCTGACAATTCGAGTTATATCTACGTTTTATCTGATAAAGGATCTTAATATGTCGTAAGAGCTTGTTGTTTGGAATGTTACAAGTCAATAAGTGATGCTCCATTTGGATTTCGTTATTTGAAACTAGAGAAGCGCCATATGTGCGTTGTTAGACGAGCACGGGCGAATAGTAATAGTATGAATGAATAAAAATGAGTAAAAACTGCTTCGAGTGGATGGTACCAATTTAGTACATTTTATGTTTTTTCTTCAAAGTGGCTGACCCGATCAAGCTGGAAATTTTTAGAAATGTGTATCAAAATGTAATCCAACTTCACGCGAAATTTCATCTTTTTGGAAAATAAAAATATTTTCTTTTTTTTCCGACATGTTATTCTAATGGGTATTCTTGAAATTTCTGAAATTCATAAAAAAAAAAGTTACCGACTAATAATGCCACAAAACTATAAAGATCTGAGTTAGATAAGGAACCATATTGAAAAAAAAGTTTGAAGTTGATAGCTGTAGCCGTTTGACCTGTGGAGAACCGACAAAAAACATGAAAAAAATAAAAAAAAATAAAAACGAACACCAATTTTTTTCAGTATGTCAAATTGAATCCTCGCTAAAGCTCGTCTAAAAACACAGAAAAAGATAACAATATATATCTATAATAATATGACTGAAATAATGTCGAAGAAGTATCCAATGAAATTTGAATACCCATTCAAAGTGCAAGATGAAGAATTAATTTCATAAGGTGCAGATAATTGTCGAAAATGCCAATGACTCGAATTTTATAATAACGTAAAATGGAAAGATCTCTAGTATATGTAACATTGATAGTCGATATTTATGTCATCTATTTTTACCTCACAGCGTACCGTTACACACAAATAACAAGTAACATTATTATGGATCGACACTATTTATAAGATACTTCTCTGCACGGTTTGAAGCAGTTTCACTTCATTGTGTTCAGATGGAAAGCTATACTAAGATCGTGTGTTACATGTTACGTTGTGGGTTGCATGGTTCACCTTAAACGTTATTTCATTAGGTGTTCTGGAAAGTGGAAAGGTAGTGGACCTTAAGAGCCCACATCTTGGACAGATTTACAGGGTGCACTTTGGCAACATATATCTCAAGAACTACAAACAACACGGACTCAAGGTCAATTGCAATCAATCAATAATACCCTCACAATTAGATGTGTGTAGTCGAATTTTGAGAAATAATATCATAATAATGTCAAAATGTGTCTAATTTGATGGTTTTCATTTTAAATTTCCGGTTAACAAATGATAGTATAGAGAAAAATTACAAAGGCACATCTTTAGTTCAACTTTGCTTATCAATATTTGGAACCCTACTTGCCTATAATTTTACAGTCCTCCCCATTCTCGTATGCCAAGTGTGTAATGTAACTGGATTTTGTCAAAATTAAAATATTGAAAACTCCGCCATCTGGTGGTGGTTACTGGAAACTCTTAGAATGTCATCCTCGTTCCACTGGACAACACTAGTAGGAAGTGGACCCTAACTATGAATGCTGTCACCCTGAATGTACGCATTTCGAAGAGAAGTATTCTCAGCCAAGAAGCGGGCTCATCCCAGTATTGACTTTAACGACATAGTGAAACCACGATGCCAGAATTGACATTAACAGTGAAACCATGATGCCAGAATTGACCAATGAGAACGTCAAGATTTGTGACGTCATTACTCAGTTATACCGACCCGTGCTATTATATGATGAAGTAGCTTTAGGCAAGCATATATCTGTGTGGCGCTACTGTTAGCATAGCTGGTTCACGTTTCGAGGGGCCATGGTTCGACTACCGACTCTGTCACTTTTTTCCAGCATAATATCTATCAAAATGTTGACTCGAGCGTAGGGACTTGGTTCAAGTTATTATTTTTTCAATCTGACTTTACTAGGAGAACGCCATATATGCGTTGTTGGACGAGCAGATAGTAATAGTATGGGTTAAAATGTGTGAAAACGGCTTCGAGTGGTACAAATTTAGCACATTTCATGTTTTTTTTTTCAAAATGGCTTACCCGATCAAGTTAAAGTTTCCAGAAATGTGTATCAAAATGTAATTCAACTTCACGCAAAATTTCATTTTTTTGGAAAATATATATATTTTTTTTTCTGCCATGTTATTCTAATGGGTATTTTTGAAATTTCTAAAATTCATAAAAAAAAGTTACGCCCCGATAATGTCACAAAACTATACAGATCTAAGTTGGATGAGGAACCATATTAAAAAAAAGTTTGAAGTTGATAGCTGTAGCCGTTTGAACTGTGGAGAACCGACAAAAAAACATAAAAAAAAAACATAAAAAAAACATAAAAACGAACACCAATTTTTTTCAGTATTTCAAATTGAATCCTCGCTAAGCTCGTCTAATAAACAAAAATATCTACACAAATGTTGTGATTTTTAACTATTGTTTTAGTCCCTTTTGAAAACCGACTTGCAGAAAGATTCTCGCTAACGGGACTCGAACCCCGGTCCCTGTGGCCGACGTACTTGTCAGCTGTTGCCCGTACAAGTCATTAGGCAGGTAATTTAGCAGCTACAAGTACGATAAGTACTCTGTACACATCACGATTACTGTTATCAGCAGCTTAGGTAACCTACTGTCACCCAGGCACGCTGAAGATAACCACCCACCCACCCACTTGCTCGATAAACTAGACCAGCATTGCACTCGGCTTCATTCATAAACAAACACCGACACACTTTACGTATATTTACAACAATTATAATCTTGTTTATGTTTTAAAAATGTGTGTGCTATCATTAGGTCAGTCCTATTGGAAAGGTTGATCTAATCTTGGATTATAGCTAAAGAGACGTGTGGCCGAGTGGTTAATACACTGAACCGTCATTCAGGAGATCGGGGTTCGATTCCCGCCATGGTCGCCCATCTTGACTGTTTTTTTTTCGTGGTTTCCCTCTGTCGTTCAGGTCGATACTGGGATGGGTCTCTAACAACAGTCCATGACCGACTCCTTCCCACTATCTAATACACCTAATAATATAACCTTTCATCTCATCATCCAATCATCGCATATATCACTCACCGACGCCGATAGACCGTAGTCATCAGTAGAAAGCGTCGTTAAACCCAATTTAAAATATATCCAATGGATTCGCAACTTGCTAATTCCTGATGCAGATTCTCTGCAGAGCTAAGAAACATAAGGATGACTGTTATTGGTATATGCAATGCCTTCCTTAGCCTATATTACAATGTACAATAAACCTTAGATTGCAGCTGTATGGATACGCAACTCATGCTTGTTTATTCCTAAAACCCACCTAGACTGAGTCTTCTAATGATAGCTACTAGAATGAGTTTTGCTCCAAACAGAATTTGATTGATGTAATTCCGGCAACAAATATAATGATACGAATTGAACGTATTATCAAATGCAGTTTTTTTATTCCTCTTCCCTCCCCCTCCTGCCACCCCTGGCCACCCATGCCCATCTCATCACTAACTCCTCGTGCATAAAGCTGTAGTGCAAATACGGAGTCAATCAGTGGAATAATTTCCGTATATAGTGCATGTGCAATGCATGTTATCCCCCACCCCCGCCCCCTTCTTCCTCTGCCCATCATCAACAACCCCTACTGCATAAAGCTGTACTTCAAGGGAAAACCCGGTCAAAAAAGGGAAAACTTGGTATGTACAATTAAAAGTATTGGGTGCCCCAAAGTTTTTGTGGTAGGTCAAAAACCCCCAATTTAATACTTTCATGAACCTTTTTTTTTCTTTCCCTTTTCATCCCTTTTTCTCCTCCTCCTCCCTCCTCCCCCCTTTCCCCTTTTTCCTCTCCTCCCTTTCTCCCCCCTTTTCCCTCTCTTCCTCCTTTTTTCCCCTTTTCCCCCCTCTCCCCCCCCCCCCCCCTTCCCTCTTTTCCCCCCCCCTTTCCCTCCCTTTTCCCCCTTTCTCTCTTCTCCTCTTTTCTTTCTTCTTCTCTCTTCTCTCTCTTTCTCTCTTTTCTTTCTCTCTTCTCTCTTCCTCCCCCTTTCCCCCTCTTTTTCTCTCTCTCGTTCTCTCCCCGTTCTCTCCCTTTTCCTCTCTCCTCCTCCCCTCTCTCCTCTCTTCCCCTCCTCTTTCTCTTTTTCTCCTTCTCTCATTTTATCTCTCTCTTCTCTCTGTTTTCTCTTCTCTTTCTTCTGTTTCTCTGTATCGTATTTTTAATTGACTTGTCTCTCGTATGGATATAGCCAGCGTGGGGTATAGTGTACCTGTATCGACTAGAGATGACGGCTTGAACCACCCGCGCGCTTGTGATGTGTGATACGGGGAGACGATCGCTCGGAACTCTCTTTCATCTTTCTGTGAACACAAGTGAAGTATATCTACATGGGATAAATTAATGATTCTGTTTTAATTACTTCGTACTAGCGAAGCGTGTTTATCTAGAAGTTTCTTTTATTGCTATTGAATGCGTGTAGGTTTTATTGGCACTTGAAGTTGTGCAAGTGTTTTAGAAGCAGTCAGGTTCCAACTCTATTCAGCTATTCACAATATACGAGAGGAGAAGCCTTGTTCATCGCAATAGACCCATTTGCTTGTTTTATCATTTCTATTATGGTTTCATTGAATGGGAAATACACTGTATACAGGTACTGAGGATAGAGTGAATTCCCCCGTAACAACATGTGCCTCAAAACATTTATAATGATATAGATTATAATAGTAAATACTTAATGATAGCAAATGAGATGAAAATTGAGATGAACAGATATAAATTTAAATGCCTAACCTAATCTCTATTCTTAACGTTGTAAAGTTTTCAGTACCGTATATAGTAAAGTATACTGATAATAATTATTATATAATTATGTACAAATAATGATTATAATGATAATTATATGGCCACTAAAGAAGGTCTTTCTACCAACTGAATAATTATCCAATTTTGATAACCAAATAATCTCGTTATAATTGAATAATACAACGATTTGAAAGATCTAGTTGCATTTCTTATCGTAAACCTCGTCCTGAAAAGTCAAATATCTTGAAAATAATACAAATATAATGGTGATATGTGTGTTTTGTTTTGTTGGTATAAACTATCTTCTTCCGTGGATACATGCATAGATAGACACAACATGCTCAACTTCATTCTGCTCCATTTCATCGTCTACACGAGCCTACCAACTTCTTCTTTAGTCTCCTATCATCTTCAACCGCTCGTTTCCTTCTCGTGCAATCGTCTACACAACAGTCCTCCTTTTCTTCCTCTTTTCTTCCTTCTCGCTCGCGTGCAGTCCCTCTGAGGTTCAGATCCCCCTGCGACCTCTCTGTCTTACACAGTGTGTCTATGTGGCTTAGACAGCTGCAAGTGTTCTCTAATGCACTGGGAACCCAACGTCTCGATGTGGAAACATGAACCAAACTACTCGAGGAAAATATATTTCACGTATTTTCATATTTTGTGTCTGTTTAACCTCCCTCCGTACTCCAGTCAGCTGAGGCACTGCTTTGGAAACTGAAGTCACTGTAGGCGTGGGTTTAAGTCTCGTATAAGGCATGGGTTTTTGTGAACGTCCTTTCACTTATCACTTCATAGTTTCATTATATCACCTTTTCATACATACCCTCCTAAACCTGTAGCTGTGGTGGGGTCATTAAGTGTTGTGTTATTGAGATTTGTGATTATTATTGGTGATTATTATTATTATAGGGGGTTATTAGCTGGTTTCAGAGAATGAAAGGCATTCCAATGTCCCTCCCTTATCGAGACTCGAACCCACGCTCACATGCCCCCCCGTTACTAACGATGCCCTGTCGTCTGCCTCTCGTGAAGTAATGTGCAGATAATATCGTTGTTTGTGTTCGGTATCTTTCGCAGCGGAAAAGGGATCGATCTATTGTGCAAAAAATTTTTGCCGGAGTATTTTCATCGTGTGGTTGGAAATCGTTGTGTGTTTTGAGGGGAAATTATCCCGTTGTTTCTTTGATCGAAAAACACTTTTAGGTGATTGAGGCAGACTGAGAGGAAACGTTTCACATTGTCATTTTACTCTTTATACGATATATTATATATGGGCCTCATATAATATAATTATTTTATTAAATTTTCGGGGATACATCCAATATCGGAGTGGGGGATATTTTAGCCATTCAAAAGATCTCTCGACCGGGAAAAGAGCGAACGCCCCGGGTCGAACGTTTTTTTATACGGCTAAAATATCCTATATATATAAAATTTAAATTTATATAAATATATTATATATTATTTTTAATATATATATAATATTATATAATATATTATATATATTATATATATATATAATATTTTTCACTTTTCGTGCAAACCTTATCCCCCCCCAAACCAACCCCATCACTAAAAAAATTTTAAAAACTGGCCAAATGGAAAAAAAAATTTGTAAAAAAGGGAAGCAAATCTCCCCCCCCCACTTCGCTTCTGTATCATGCTCAAAAGAAATTTGGGAAATTGGGTTTTTGTACAGTTGGTTCAGTTTATATTTATCGATTTTGAGGACACGAGTTGATACATTTCCCCCCCGTGGATGAAATCTTACTCTCAACCACCGAGTGGTGTTTTCTGCTGTTTCACGGTATTTCCGCGATGTTTCACGGTGATTCACTTTGGTTCCGGTGGTTTCCTTTGTTTCCGTGTGATTCCGTCTGATTCACTTTGGGGGTGCAGTGCGATGTTTGCTCAAGCTAGATATCGCTGTAGGGACGGAGGAAATCACGGATCTGCCCTTTTTAAAACATGGTGGGGTCCGGGTTTTCCCTCCAACCACTTTTAATCGACCACAAGTTTCGGGACGAAATAAGGGCGAGCAAAGATTTTCTTTCCTTTAACCAAAAATTTTTGGGTTGGTTTTTATTTTTTTTTTTTTTTTTTTTTTTGTGGAAATTTTGTACGCGGCATACAGGTCGAAAATTTTCATAAACTCGAAACTTTTTTTACAAATTGGTTTATACCAGAAAGGGGGGATTTTTTTTCAAAAAAATCGCGAACGGTTTTTCCGGGAAAAAAATTGAAAGTTGGTATTCCCGAGAATGGCAGGGGAAATTTTGGGAATTTTTTTTTTTAAAAAGCACCAATTTTACTGTTTATGGAAAAAACTTAAAACCCATTTTAACGATTGGGGAACAATGGGATTGAAAAAACGAAAAAACGCTTTTTTATGTACTTCTTTACACATAAATAAAGAAATTGAAAAATTAAAAACCTTAATTTGACAAATTGTCCCCAAATAATTAAAACTTTTTAAAATCGTGATGGATAGAAAACCCCTGGTTTATTTTTTGGGAAAACCAAAGGTCCTTACCAAACAACAGCCGTGGTTTTTAAAACCTTTGAAGTGACCCCGGCCTTATATGTACTTTTGGCTGCCCAAAATGTTCAAAATTCTACATTTCCAATTCAAGCTCACTCACCGCATAAAGGCTTTTCCCCCTTTTTAATACAACAATAGGTTTGACTTACAGGTATTATACATTTTCCGGACACCTGTACTTTTGGCGCGTCGGGATGACTATTTTTCTTCATTCTCATCAAAGTATTTTTTAATGGCCACAAAAATTGCAAAAATACAATAAAGAAATAAAAATGTCAAAATTGTTTTAAACCCCAAGTCTTTTAATGGGCCTATATTCTTTTCTTAAAGCTTTTTAACTACCGGCCATAAATTAAAGTTTTTTTCTTCATTTCATCAAATCTTCAAAGAGGCCTAAAATATTGACAAAAAACAGTAAAAAACAATAAAAAATGTGCAAAAATTTTTTTTGAGCAAGTCTATAATACTTCATTTTTTTTTAAAATAAATACTTATTTCTAAATCCAAAACGCAAAATTTCTTTTCCTGTACCAACTACCTGTATCCTTTCTAATCTAAAGCACAGCTAAGGGGAATCGGTCGACAACGGGGCGGGGCCTCGCTGCAACCCCTCGAGGCCCGAAATTAAAACCCCCTTTCATTCCGCAACGTTTATCGGGGGAAAAAATTAAACCATCTTTTTTCGCGGTTTTTTTTGGGGTTTCAAAGTATCGCTTTATGCTCATCCACCTCTAATTGGTTTCGGGAAAAATAAAACGTTAAAGCAAAAACTAGTATGTACTTTGGGTAACAATGGGCCCCTTCCATTGCGGAAATGTACTTAAGGGGGCACGGTGCGTATAAAAAGGGAAAAATTTTCTTTATTTTTTTTTTTATTAGTGCTAGCGAAATTTTTTTTCCATATACCGAAAAATTTTTTGGGTTGGTTTTTTGTTTTTTTTTTTTTTTGTTTTTTTTTTAATTTGTACCGGCTCGGTTTAGGAAAAAATTTCAATCAACTCGGGAAATTTTTTCCCAATTGGGGTTTTTACCCAAAGTTGGGGTTGTTTTCAAAAAATCGGCAAAAGTGTTTTCCGGAAAAATTTTGGGAAAATATGAAAATTTCCCCCTAAAAAAGGCCGGGGAAAATACTTTAAAAAAAAAATTTTCCAAAGCTCTCAATTTTAACTGAATGTGGAAGACTATCCTACCTATTTTAAACTTTGTGACCCCAAACGGATTGGGAAAAAACGGAAAAAACCTTTGTTTAATTACTTTTTTACAATCAAAAAAAGCAATTAAAAAGCAAATTTAAAAAACTTTAAAAGTGAGCAAAAATGTCCCCATAAAAAAAACTTTTTTAACGTGAGAAAGAAAAACACTGGATAATTGTTTGGAACCAAGTCCCCAACCAAAAGGCAACCGTGGTTTTTAACCTTGAAGTGATCCATCCTTTTTATTTTCATTGACTGACAAAATTTCTTAATTTACATTTTCCCAATTCTAAGCTCATCTCACAACGCACATGGGGCGTTTTCCCCATATATTGACAAAACCCGTGTAATTTTAATAAAAAATACACCCAAAATGATTTAATGCTCTTATTTACTATTTTATTTATGGAATTCACAGTTTCAAGAAAACTCATACATTTCAACCTTCTTGGGATTTGTAGACATTTACTCAAAAATGATTGAATTCACAAAAGGGAAGCCCAATTTTTAAGAAATCTTAAATTTAATCCTATCGGGGCAAATTATTTTGCATCGCATTTTTTACTGGAAATTTTTTCTTTTAAATACTTCTGCTTTTTTTTTAAAAATTCAAAAATGACTAAATTTCTAGTAGGCCCCCAGGGTACTTTGATTTTTACTTTGGGGGTTCTGTAAAAAAATGTCCCACATTTTTCAAAATTGCTAAAAGGTTTTTTAATTTTAGAAAATTTCAAAAAATTATCCCATAAAAAATGCCACAATTTTCTTTAGACTCTACTGTGTCTCACCGTCGCTTGTGGCCTGGGTTTTTAGTCTCATTAAACAGGTTTTCTATCCCCAAATCGCACCTTCGTGGGTCTTTTAAGCAATCTGATCCTCCCTCAGATGCATCTCGCCTTTTTAATAAACTTGTAAGGGGGTTTCCCCCAAATCCTTTATTGAAAAGGTTTGGTCGACGCTGCATGTATAAAAGCCGCGCAGCTTACCCGGTAGTGCTAATCACTACCTGATTGTCATGCCGACAAAACACGTCTTTGGAACCAGCCCCCCTCTGTGTTTGGGTTTGGTCAAAACAGGGAGGGGCAGTGTATTTATTTACCCTATTTTTACTACAAAACAAAAAACGCTTCTTATACAAAATGGCCGACGAAATTTAAAAATTTTAAAAAAAATGTCATTTTTTAATAATTCATTTTTAAAAATCATGCGATTATTTTTTAAATTTTCACAAGTTCCCTTTTACCATGGGCGTATTTCCTGCAACTGTTTTTGCTGAAAAGGGATCCCTATCATTTTTAGGAAAACGTTGTTATTGGCCCATAAAGCAGGCATATTTATTTGGGGGGGCAGATTAGTGGAAATTATAGACACAAACTTTGTTTAAACCCTTGTGCACGATTTTTTTGTTCCTTGAGCTCTTTTTTAAACGTCTCACGATTATTGTTTTATCCACTTCTGATAGATCTGAAAGGACTAAACTTTTTTATTTTTACGAACATCTATCCGTTTTGTAAAAACTTAAAGAAAGTTACATCCTTGTGTTCAAATTCCGTGAAATTTAAATCATTCGAAGAAAAATTTTCTCAAAATTTTCTCCTCGGGTATTCTTATAGGTTTTCGAAGTTTTAAAAATTTCTATTTCTTGAAAGTGGTGAAAACCATTTTTCAATCGATTTCCCCCCCTTTTAAAAATATGTTTTGTCAATTTTTTGGGTTATTTTTTACAATTTGCCTTTTCCTCCCCTTTCAAAGTATTCAATTTCAAAAAAGTTTGTATTTTCACGACCTGTGAGCGCGAAAAACTGTTGGTTGTTAGTGTTTTCTTGAAATTGTTCTCTTCCAGAAATTTAAAAATGATTTTTTTTTGATATGGTTAACATTCAATCTCAAATTTGAGAAAAACTGACACTGCTCTCCCCTGTTGTCGTGTACAGGGCTTGCCTATTTTTCCCCACTATTGATTGGCTGCAGTTTTGGGCCCATACTCTTTATTACCGTTAACGTACTTTTCATCCGGGCCGTTCCCGGTGTCTAATAGGCTGCTTTAGTCCCACTCACAATTTGTTTGGGGTTTCTTACAGCGATAAATTTCTATAAACGTTAAAATTGGCTCTTTCAAGTTGGGCTTAAGTTAAAATTCTTATCTAAATGGGTGAACTTTTCCTACAATTTCACGGAAAGTATCTGCGTATTCGGGGGGGGGGGGGGGGGGGGGGGGGGGGGGGGGGGGTCATTACCATGTAAATTGTGACAGGGGGGGGGGGGGTCACACATGTGACCCACATTTACAGTATATATTATTTTTTCTTTCAATTTTCGGAAAATAAGTTGGGGCCATATAATTTTTAAAATTAATTTTTTAAAGCAAAATTTTTGGGGGTTGGTGGTTTTTTGGGGGTTTTGGGGGCTAAAAATCGAGAAAAATTTTTCAATATCCCCAACCCATTTTTTTCCAAACCATGAAATTTTCATGGGGGGGGGGGAAAAAATTTGGTGGGGTTTTGCTCATTAAAGAGGGGGGCATCATCCGTGCCACTCGGCAAGGGGGGGGGGGGGGGGGGGGTTCGGACAAAACCCCAAAATTGGTGAAATTTATGGGCAGCCCCCATGTTTGTTGACTTTTTTTTTCTGTCCAAAATTTGTTTATCAATCCTGAACCCCAAAATTAAACTCCCCCTCCCCTCTGCTTATCGTGTTTAAATAATAAAAACAAAAAAATTTACAACTCTGTGATGACAAAGCTAACAGTGGGCTAGGGGTGTTTAAAACCTTTGAACTGCCAAAAAGGGGGCAAAAATACCCTTAAAAAATGAAAAAAAAAAAAAAAACATTTTTTTTCAAATAAAAATACCTTTTAAAAAGTAAATTTAAATATAAATTATAAAATTTTTGGAAAGGTTTTAAGCGTTTATATTGGGAAAAAACTTTTTATTGATTATTCTGTAAAAAATACGACAAAAGAAAAATTCTTGAAATTTTTCCCCCTAAATTTTAAGAGCCTTTTTTTGTATTACGTGCATCGGTTTTTACTTGGGAAAAACACGCCCAACCCCAAAAAATGTGGGCACCCGGGGAATTTTTTTTTCCTGGTTTTTTTAAATGGGGTTGGCCTTTAACCTTGGTATTTTTCCCTGAAAGAAGAGGTTTCGACGAACCCCG
>OU015472.1:17687355-17715174 GCA_907164805.1 Brachyptera putata | reverse complement strand
TTTTAAACCCCCTTTTCAATTTAAAACTCGGTTTAAATAACCCCCCAAACGGGGAATTTTTTCAAAAAACCTGTGCCTTTTCTGAAGTTTGATTCTGCCTGTATTAAATCACTTGCCTCACAGCAGTGCTCAATATCACATGTGGCTATAATCTCGAGCTATAGATCTTTTAATATAACAACCCAGTGAATGAATAATTACGATCTATTGGCGTTTGTGAATGATTGTCGAAAGAGCTGATGGGAAGATGAGATGGAAGGGGGGTGATCAGGTGTCCTGACCATCCCAATATTCACTTGAAAGAAGAGGGAAACCACGAGAAACCTTACGGAATGATCGATGGTGGCGGGAATCGAACCTCAGTCTCCTGAATGTTAAAGTTAGGGTTATTGAACTAAGAGCCGCGTTGTATCAAATGATGATTAAATATTAATTAGTTAATCATTACTTAAGGTACAAAAATAACATAGGTAACCAAGGGTGATAACAAGTTAATTTGCTAATTTTTGCTGAATTCACTAATCATCACTTGGTACAACCGGCTCTAAGCTAAAAGAAACCTTCACTATTTGTTACTTAGAGCCGGTTGTACCAAGTGATGATTAGTGAATTCAGCAAAAATTAGCAAATTAACTTGTTATTACCCTTGGATACATATGCTATTTTTGTACCTTAAGTAATGATTAGATAATCAATATTTAATCATCAGTTGGTACAATCGGCTCTTAATCAAAGTTTATTGAATTAAAAATTAATAATCTCACAATACGATTATGTCAGATGGACGCTTTATGCTTTTCTCGTCGAAATCCAAGGGAGTGTGTACCTAGGGTGCATTCCGAAACCTACTGGCCTTACTTGTAGTACAGTACTTGCCAGTAGAATTATTCGTATCCAGTAGGCCTCAATAACGGAACGCACCCAGTACAATTCGAAAGTAAAAAGATGGATGACATTATTATTTTCCAATAAAATGTTGGGTTATGAAACAACGTGTGAAAAAATCATATCCAAATCAACCTCAAATACATTTCAAATCAACTAGCATCCACCCAGATGAAGTTTCTCAACCTTATTTACAACAATATTTACACTTTGATTTGTCTGTGATCAAACCAATGTAATCTATCATCATTCATTGGAGGGCTCCATTACTTGACTGGGTTTACTGGGACAAATAGTTTTCGTGTGTCCAGTACGCAGAATTTACTGGCGCGGAGGGTTTCGGAACGCTCAGTAAATTACTCGGAGTAGGTTTCGGAATGCATCCAGTAGATTCTGGAGGTTTCGGAACGCAGCCCTAGACACGCATGCCAACCTTAAGCACCCCAAAAATTATAGCGCTAACATGAATGACAGTAAAGAAAATATATTTATGTTTACATATCCAAGAAACTGTATTTTTATTGGTAGGATCTAGGACAATATAGCTACCTACGATGTCGAAGACGGGTATTGTCCTAGTTAGGATTCATCATAACCAGTAAGTTAAACATGTCGTTCAGTTAACAAGTCAATTTTGACTTGTGTCGCTTATCTGTTGTATAGTGGCAATTCGGGGGTTCATTTGCGGTATGTAATCTACCGCATAAGTTCCGTGTTACTAAATGACGTACATGTGATAGCCGCGATTACACTTCAACCACAGTAGACACACTAACGTGTAACACACACACACACACATATATATGTATATGTGTGTCTATATATATATATATATATATATATATATATATATATATATATATATATATATATATATATATATATATATATATATATATATATATATATATATATATATATATATATAAAATTTACAAATAATAATTCACTTTATATAATATTTTTATTTTCTGATTTAATTCTAAATCAATCATCTTGTTACAATAACAAGGACCCGTCCAATTAATATCTCACTTTTTCAACTGAACATTAATAATGCATTGACCTCTCTCTCTCTCTCTCTCTCTCTCTCTCTCTCACCTGAGTACTCCTGCTGAAACGTGAGCTCACCTGTTTACTTTATAATGTGCAGTTAGGTTGTTGTTGTGGTCTTGTAGCCACAGAGATGAAGGCTTGAACCACCCGCGCGCTAGTGGTGTGGGATAAGAGGGACGGTCGATCGGAACCTTGATACCAGTATATATCGTGACTGGTACCCCTGGTAGTTAGGCAACAATAATGACATCACCGCGAGATTTGCATTGCATGATATAGTTGGAGGATTCGAACGACCGTTTCCCGTATCGCATACCACAAGCGCACGGGTGGTTCGAGACTTCTTCATCTGTACTGTGGTGTGCGAGTTGTATTCACGAGAGATGAAGGTTCCGAGCGACCGTCTCCCGTATCCCACACCACAAGTGCACGGTTGGTTCGAGTTGTCATCTCACGTAGATACAACTGTATAATATGTCAAGGTCTTATAATGTGTTTGGGATCAAATTCGCGAATTAGTTTGTCACTAGATTGATCTGGTTATCATGCATGTGGTGTTATCGTATAGGCTGTGATAAACATGATAATTGCCTAATTTGTTACGATGTCACAGTGAATTATTGAAAAAACATACGCATACACTTGGACTTTTTCTTGGTTCCCGAAAAAACATAAATTTCATGTCTTTTTTCGTTTTTTAGATTATATTATTTTTCCTATTTTTGTGTGTGAAGTACTGCTAAGAAAAAGTCAGCTTCAAAAAGTCAGTGTCGTAACCTTCGGTTTATGCTGTTTGGGGGAGTGGGCCTACGTCTCGTATATATCAAAGCGTGGTTTATTATTATCCTTTTCCAAGTATAGGCCCTATAATTGATCAGTTTTATCTCATGATTGGTAAATGATGCTTGTTGATAAACCCCACCAAGAGCCAAGTTATTTGGGAAGGATGTCACTTGAGAAAACCATATAATGACCTCTACGCTTGATGTAACAGCAAGAATAATGAAAACATAAGTTTTCACCAATATTTTGTTGGCCTTTCGTGGATACAAGTATATTCAGGAATATATATATATATATATATATATATATATATGTATATATATATATATATATATATATATATATATATATATATATATATATATATATATATATATATATATATATATATATATATATATATATATATATATATATATATATATATATATATATATATATATATATATAAATATATATATATATTTATATATATATATATATATATATATATATATATATACACTGGCGTCGGAACCGGAGGGGGCAGGGGGGGCAATGCCCCCCCCAACTTTCGGCCAGGGGGGGGCAAAGGGCGCAAGAAAAAGGTCTTGCAAAAAAAAATGAAAAGACGAGAAATAGAAAAGGCGAAAAAAAGAAGGAAGAGAGAAGGAAAGAAAGAAAAAAAAAAAGAAAGAAAGAGTAAGAAGGAAAGATGTAGACCTATTTAGATAGATCAAATCGTACATAGATTCATATTTCACATTGCATAGAAAATCAAATATCAGATGGGCACCTTCAGTTTTAGGAGGAAATTGATTTTTGCATCTAAATCTCATCTGGAACACGTTGAACCATATTGAAAAAGGTGTGATTTAAAGGAATTTGGTGTACTGTTTTGGAATGATAGCTCTGGTAAGTAGTTATTAGTTATCAGAAATCAACAAACAACCTTACCGGCAGTGCTTCTTTCAGATATAAATTATTCATTACAATTTTTTAAATTTTGTAAATTTCCAAAATTCGAACAGTCGTAACAATGACAATACAATGAAATGGAGAAAGGGAACTTCCAATAAGGGTCGTTCGGTGACTGCCAGGGGCGTCAAATTTAAGGGGCGCTATCGGCGCACATTTGTAACATTCTATTAATAATAATATGTCATAAATCGTATTCTATTTTACTTGTGCATTATTGGGTGGAGAAAATGTTATCATTCGAACAGCATTGTTATCGAAAGACATAGATTTTCTTGGATCAGCCATTCAGCAAAACTAGCTCTTACCACACTAAAGAATTCATGAATTCCAGAAATTTCGTCCAATTCCCAAACCCGTAGAATCGCATTTAAAAAGATAAATTCACAAAAATTTCCCTGCGGGGCTTGATTCCTCCATCACTCGCATTCACTTTCACTATGCGCATATAGTTTTTGGGGCTCATAATTTAGTCCTTGCCCGTGGCGCTAAAATGAGCCAGACTGACCCTGCAGTTACAATAACTATGTTTGGCAAATATCAGTTGGGCACATCTAGTTCTTCAAAACAATTAATTTTGTCATCTAAATCTTATCTGAAACACGTTAAATCGTGTTAAAAAAGGGTAATTTAAAAAAATTCCCTGCGGGGCCAGAGGGGGTCCTTCCCCATTGCCCCCCGCGGGTCGCATGCTTCGCGTTAACTGGCCTTTGTACAACTGTTCTTATATGGCATTTTCTTTTCCAAACTGAGATCCCCCCCCTCCCCATCTTGGTATTCTCAGTAATTTGTCCTTCTATCCTGAAAAATACCCAAATGTTATTGAATGTGTGGCACCTCATACTTCCTTCCTCCGCGGGTCGCAATTTTTGAGCTTGCCCCCCCCTACTTTTAAAACGTTCCGACGCCCCTGTATATATATATATGCACACATATTGTTGTAGATAATATGACAATGTACAATATATATGGTATAGTGTAAAATGATATAAAATAATTAACTGTTATTGAATTGACCTGATGTGTGAAGTTGATGGTCTATAAAACCCATGCAGAGAATGAGCATATCGTCTGGTGGAGAGTGATCCCCCTCCCCCTCCTCCCTGCCCCCCTGATCGTCTGCGCCTGCAGGCTATACCATGAGCAAGCACTTGTCCGGCTGTACAGCCTGACTGCCAGGGGCAGATGTGCTATTAGCACGCGGTGATCAGACCCTCGAGGAATGTGAGGTTAAGGCTGTCCCCAGTCTCCATAGGGCAAGAAGTTCCCGCCAGGGTGATTACACAGATATGAGTGATCATTAAACTTGAACCGTGCAGGATACAGAATTAACTAAACCATCTGATACCGCACAGACAATATTTGTCGAAAATGCTAATGAGTCAAATTTTACGATAACGATGTGGTACCGGCACATGCAGTGTAGTGGTTAGCCCGCTCGCTTCATGTGATCCGGGAGGCGAGGGGAATTCTGAACCCAGTTCGATCCCCGCCGCCGACCATCTTTACAGAGGTTTTTCATGGTTTCCCTCTGAAGTCTAGACTAATGCCGGGATGGTTCCTACAATAAGTCGGCCATGACCGCTTCCTTCCCACTGTCCTTCTCATTACCCAAGAACCTCCATCTCATCATCCCATCATCTCATTAATCATCCATCCGACGCCAATAGATCTCAGTTATCATAACAGTGAGTCGTTAAAACCCAATATAAACAAATATACGAAGGTGGTAAGATCACGCATGTAGGATACATGTAACATCTATTTTTACCTCACAGCGTACTGTTACATATAAATAACATGTAACATATTGTGAATGTTTATTATGGATCGACAATATTTCATAAAATACTCCTCTGCACGTTGTGAAGCAGTATCACGAAACAATACGTTCAGACGGGAAGTCAATGCGATCGTGTATAACTTATATGTTGTGTTGACATTAAAAATGTCACACTTTGAGAAATTGTGAAAGTCATTATTATATAACGTTGTGTATTTCTTGAGTGAATCGTATTTATTATTGTATACATTTGTATATCGAGTTATCAACTGATGAATGAAGATTGTATTTGAAAATAACGCTAAAAATACATTTTCAAAATCCATGTATTTGATGATGATTTGTTTTGAAAGTAATTTGGGGGGGGGGGGGGGGGGGGGGCAATAATTTTCGGGCCCAGTGGCGCAAAATGTGTTGACACTGCCCTGATTGTTGACATTAGCACCCTGTAAAGAGTCCATGGGAGTCGATTTAGTGGAATATAAGTTTTTTGGTGATGACTTTTGAACGGTATATGACATCGAAATTCTGAAAACGAGGAAACACAGATATGTCTAATACCTTCAAGATGGTGTAAGTAACAACTATTCATCTCATAACATCTAATTGTCAGGCGTATACGGTTAAAAAATGTGTATCTTTAAGGGTTTACGCGTGGCAATCAGGCTATTTGAGATAAATAGTTATTACTTCGCCATCTGGAAGGTATTAGACATATCTGTATTTCCTTGTTTTTAGAATTTCGATATCTCATACCGTTCAAAAGTCATCACCAAAAAACTGACATACCTCTAAATCGACTCTGTATATATATCGATTGGTTTAAAACGAGTATAATTACGGCAGTATAGAAACTGTCTAAACGGCGTTGTTGTTGCCAGGGCGACGATTGTGATAACAAGCAATAGTATTGCTCGGGTTGTAGGCCTAACGAGCAAAGCGGGCGGCTGATAAGAAAACACTAGAATAGAGCCATTTGTTGTCAATAATTAGTAACTAATATCCCACCATTCTCTTCAAGCAACACTAAACTTACGTGTAGGTTTACAGTAGAAGCTGACAATTCGAGTTAATATCTACGTTTTATCTGATAAGAGATCTTAATATGTCGCAAGAGCTTGTTGTTTGGAATGTTACAAGTCAATAAGTGATGCTCCATTTGGATTTCGTTATTTGAAACTAGAGAAGCGCCATATGTGCGTTGTTAGACGAGCGAATAGTAATAGTATGAATGAGTAAAAATGAGTAAAAACTGCTTCGAGTGGTACCAATTTAGCACATTTTATGTTTTTTCTTCAAAGTGGCTGACCCGATCAAGCTGAAAATTTTATAGAAATGTGTATCAAAATGTAATTCAACTTCACGCAAAATTTCATCTTTTTGGAAAATAAAAACATTTTCTTTTTTTCCGCCGTTATTCTAATGGGTATTCTTGAAATTTCTAAAATTCATTAAAAAAAAGTTACCTCCCGATAATGCCACAAAACTATACAGATCTAAGTTAGATGAGGAACCATATTGAAAAAAAGTTTGAAGTTGATAGCTGTAGCCGTTTGACCTGTGGAGAACCGACAAAAAAACACGAAAAAAAAAAAAAAAAAAACATAAAAACGAACACCAATTTTTTTCAGTATGTCAAATTGAATCCTCGCCAAAGCTCGTCCAAAAACACAGAAAAAGATAACAATATATATCTATAATAATATAGCTGAAATAATGTCGAAGAAGTATCCAATGAAATTTGAATACCCATTCAAAAGTGCAAGATAAAGAATCAATTTCATAAGGTGCAGATAATTTGTCGAAAATGCCAATGACTCGAATTTTATAATAACGTAAAATGGAAAGATCTCTAGTATATGTGACAGTCATAGTCGATATTTTTGCCATCTATTGTTACCTCACAGCGTACCGTTACACACAAATAACAAGTAACATTTTGTGAATGTTCATTATGGATCGACACTATTTTATAAGATACTTCTCTGCACGGTTTGAAGCAGTTTCACTTCATTGTGTTCAGATGGATAGCTATACTAAGATCGTGTGTTACATGTTACGTTGTGGGTTGGTTCACCTTAAACGTTATTTCATTAGGTGTTCTGGAAAGTGGAAAGGTAGTGGACCTTAAGAGCCCGCATCTTGGACAGATTTACAGGGTGCACTTTGGCAACATATATCTTAACAACTACAAACACCACAGACTTGCGGTAAATTGCAATCAATGAATAAATACCCTCACAGTTAGATGTGTCTTATCGAATTTTGAGAAATGATTTCAAAATAATGTCAAAATGTGTCTAATTTGATGGTTTTCATTTTTAAATTTCCGGTTAACAAATGATAGTACAGAAAAATTACAAAGGCACATTTTTAAGTTCAACTTTGCTTATCAATATTTGAAATCCTGATTTACCTATAATTTCACAGTCTCCCCATTCTCGTATGCCAAAGTGTGTAATGTAACTAGATTTTGTCAAAATTAAAATATGGAAAACTCTGCCATCTAGCGGTGGTTACTGGAAATCTTAGAATAGTATCCCCTTTCCACTTTACAACACTGGTAGGAAATGTACCCTAATTAACTATGAATGCTATCACCCTAAATGTACGCATTTCGAAGAGAAATATTCTCAGCTAAGATGCGGGCTCATCCCAGTATTGACTTTAACGACATAGTGAAACCATGATGCCAGAATTGACCAATGGGAACGCCACGATTTGTGACGTCATTACTCAGTTATACCGACCCGTGCTATTATATGATGAAGTAGCATTAGGCAAGCATATGTCATTGTGGCGCTACTGTTAGCTTAGCTGGTTCACGTTTCGAGGGTCCCTGGTTCAACTACCGACACTGTCACTTTTTTCCAGCTCAATAACCATCAAAATGTTGCTTCTAGCTTAGGGTTTTGATTCAAGTTATTATTTTTTTTCAATCTGACTACACAAACAAAAATATCTACACAAATGTTGTGATTTTTAACTATTGTTTTAGTCCCTTTTAAAAACCTACTTGCAGAAAGATTCTCGCTAACGGGACTCGAACCCGTGCCATGTGGCCGACGTACTTGTCAGCTGTTGCCCGTACAAGTCATTAGGCAGGTAATTTAGCAGCTACAAGTACGATAAGTACTCTGTACACATCACGATTACTGTTATCAGCAGCTTAACCTACTGTCACCCAGGCACGCTGAAGATAACCACCCACCCACCCACTTGCTCGATAAACTAGACCAGCATTGCACTCGGCTTCATTCATAAACAAACACCGACACACTTCACGTATATTTACAACAATTATAATCTTGTTTATGTTTTAAAAATGTGTATGCTATCATTAGGTCAGTCCTATTGGAAAGGTTGATCTAATCCTGGATTAAAGCTAATGGACTGGAGACGTGTGACTTAGTGGTTAATACACTGAACCGTCATTCAGGAGACCGGGGGTCGATTCCCGCCATGGTCGCCCATTTTGACTGGGGTTTTTTTCGTGATTTCCCTCTGTCGTTCAAGTCGATACTGGGATGGGTCCCTAACAACAGTCCATGACCGACTCCTTCCCACTATCTAATACACCTAATAATATAACCTTTCATCTCATCATCCAATCATCTCACACATCACTTACCGACGCCGATAGACCGTAGTCATCAGTAGAGTGCGTCGTTAAACCCAATTTAAAATATAGCCAATGGATTCGCAACTTGCTAATTCCTGATGCAGATTCTCTGCAGAGCTAAGAAACATGAGGATGACTGTTATTGGTATGTAATAAAGCTTTTATTTTGGTAATTCTGATGTAATAATTGTGCTGTGTTTCTAATGTTAAAGTCACAAGTTAGTATGGAGTATAGGACGAAGTGAATTCGGTGTATTTAACTTGATCTGCATTGAGCCACATTACGTAATATGGATGAGGTCACCGGGCATCTGGATTCAGGGTCAATACATTGAACGCACTTCGATTCATATATGAGACCACCGTTCGACCGAGCCTACTCTAGCGTAGACGATTGTATGTGTAGATCACGTGGTAAACCACGTGATTGACTCTATAAAACAGCACGCATAACGTGCGAAGCACACAGTAGAGAGCTCATAGCTAGTTCGCACAGTTCAGCACTGTCTTAGCTGGCCAGAGGTAAAGACGAGTACCTAAATAGCACTTAGTGTGGCTGGCTTTAACTAGTCCAGAGTACCCTAACTGTTATTTAGAGAAAATCTATACTCTACTGTCATTTCACAATCAAGTCGGAAATTATCAATACGGTTAGTGACCATTATCTATCGAGATTGGGCCGATAGTGTTTATAGTGGTGAATAACCAGTGTTGGTATTTCCAGGGGTTTTGTGGGATTTGCTATCGGGCAGTTGATTTGTTATGCGGGCTCCCGCCTCTAACATCTCTTTTGTCTATGAATAGTAAATTTGCAATAACCTTTGATTTTGCAAACCTTGCGATTGAATAAAGATATCCTGTTGTCTTGAGAGAAAAGTAAAGGGTGCGGACGCAGCATCTTATTTCCAGCTCCTGGTTTTAAGTTGCGGAGTGCGTCTGGGGTCGGAGACCCATTACTGAACTCAATGTCAAACAGGCCTTTATCTAATCCTAGGTTGCGCTATTAATTTAAGATCATCTGTTTTTTTGACCAAACGTGTGCGGTGCGGGCGTAGCAACTTGTCCAGGTCGCCCGTACACTTTCTTCGTACGAGTTTCTTGGCTAAGTCGCGGAGTACGCCTGGGGTCGGAGACCGCATCACCGGGTCAAACCTAACAAGATATCTTAAATTCTTTCTCTTCATCGCACAGGCGATTCCCCTTGGACTTGATCAAAATTTAACTGGACTTATTTTCATTCGATTTAAATTACTTGATTAATTTAACTTCACCAATCTGAAAACGCTAAGAGGCTGTATAACTATTGGTATTATTGTCATACGTGTTGTACTTGCTGTAATCATTTATTCGGGGTGAGAATAAACCACACTTGCATAACCAGACAAGTTTTATTCCACAGTTGACAGGAGTCCCGGACCAACTCTTCCCTTACCATTCCCTGGGCCAAGATCCCACACTTCGTCGGGAGTCGTAATTCTACCCTTTAATAATTACAGGCTTCGCCTTACCCTCTCCCGTCTAACAATTGGTGACAGCGGTGGGATCCATTTATTCATTTGGGAATCTCTTTGAGACTATTCACCAGTTATTTTATCGAAGTTGAACCCTTCACAGTGAATTTCGTCAATTTTGGTTCGTTAATGTTCGAAAGTTCATTTCTCCGGGTGGTAGTAAGTCGATAGTGAACTGATAATGCGTAAGCGAGTGTGCGAGTGGGCGGAGTAATTTTTGTCGTAATAGTTCCATTCATCTTATCAATCACGTCGATGTAATACCTGAGCGAACAATTACTGATCAGTTACGTGTTTCGTGAGATAACGAGCAATATTTGTGGCCAGGGAAAAGGGAACCGATTGATTGGGTATTACTTATGGCTACAACGTCAGGTACAGTAAAGACAATGGAGGCTCCTATGAATGTGATGGGGGGTGTGTTGCAATTGGTTGATTACTTTACGGGGGATGATCCTACTAAAACTATTGATCATTTTCTGGCGTCTTTAGAGGGTGCGTCTCAATTAGGGAATTGGGGTGACACGCAGAAGGCGACGGTAGCCCGACTTAGACTAAGGGGGGAAGCGTTGGCGTTTCTAGATTCGCGACCTGACCTTCTCACGTCCTCTTTCGATGCGTTAAGGCAAGCTCTTATACAGCGATTCAAAGAACCGGAACCACATGCGTTTTACGCCCAACATTTTCTACAGTGCGCTCAGAAAACCGGTGAAACCGTGTGTAATTACGAGACTAGGCTTCGCTTAGCAGCACGGAAAGCGTTGAAACCTTCTGTTGACCCTGCCGAGACTCTGTGGCGGAAGATGGCTATGGAGGAGAATTTGCTTAATCAATTTCTTAAGGGGTTGAGTCCGCAAATCAAGCGGTTTGTTCTGTCCAAATCTCCTGCAACTTTTGACGATGCGTTAAGAATTGCAAAAGAGGAAGAACAAAATGATTTGTTGTTCAGGGGATCCCATAGACATCAAGTGGGCACAGTAACAATCTCTAATGTGCAAGGGAAAACAGACTTTCAAAACAAAGTAAAAGACACATACACACCTATTAATAAACCCTCGCAGTACAATTCTGATAGGCAGGTGACGTTCAAAAGTCAGCCTCCCACAAGACACGTTTATTTCAATAATACGAACAAAGAGGCATATCGACCCAACCGCGAGTCCAACGCAGGACCTAGAAACTATATGCGAAACCGACCGCAATCAAGTGCCAGACCGAATAATTATTCTCCGGGTACCCAACAGTTCAGCCCGCGGTTCAACAATTATCCACAGGGTTTGCGACCGTCAAATCAAGAACGTACCGACCATCGGGGTGTTCAGTGTTTCAAGTGTAACAAGATGGGACACTATGCTAATAACTGTTCTGAACCGAGCCGCGCAAACGGGTCGCGCTCCCTAAATTACCCTCGTTTGGGAGCGAGATCATAAGCTCTAGTGGGGAAGTCTATCCGGGTGTTGATGGAAAATGTCGGTTTGGGAAATTTGTTAATGCGCATATAATGAATGGCTCAAAACCGGAAACAGCTTCATTTTTTATTGATACCGGAGCAGCACTCTCGGTAGTGACAGACAAAATACTAGAAAAAGGAGGGATACCCTACTCCAAAAGTGTGCATAACTTGAAAGGAGTAACAGGGCATGATTTACCAGTGTTGGGAGAAGTAAGGTTAAGGTTAATGTTAGGGAATAAAATATATTCACATAAGTTTATCGTTTGTAGTACAGAACTTAGTATAGAGACGTGCGGATTAATTGGATTGGACTTTCTGGAGCATTTCAATATAAATGTATTGTTGAAGGAAAATGTGCTCGAGGATGGGGAAAACTGTGTCGCATTAGTGTGGACAGGAGGTGTAGATAAGGCAAATATTAGTAAAAGGGTTAAGCCTGGTAGCAATGTGGACCAGGATAGAATTATCTTTACTCAACCTAGTGATGTAGGAACTAATACAAAAATACAAAAAAAATGAAAACCTAGTTACTAGCTTTACGAATAGGGAGGTGCCGCCGAGTGACGTAGTTACTATTGTAAGGTTGGCAAATAGTATAACTATACCAGCTAGATGTGAGTACTTATGTGAAGGTAAACAGGACCGGTTATTGTGTGCTCATTCAGACGGAAGCCGGGATGTTTTATTAGAACCCGAAGAGGTATCTATGCACGGTATACTAGTATCTCGTATATGTACGTCAGAAAGGGACGACAAACGAATACAGCTGAAATTAGTTAATGTTACCGAACGTGATTTACCGTTGAAAGCTAATATACCTGTTGGAGTGTTATTTGTGGCGAGAGCGGAAACGGGAAATGAACCGATGACGAGTATTATAAGCCAGGTTAAGGTGGGCAATTCAGAGGCTGGAAAGCACCATAACCTAGATCACCTGGACGAGGAGATTAAACCCAGAATAGGAAAAGTTCTAGACGAATACTCAGATATTTTCTATTGGGGAGGAAATGAACTAGGCTGTACGTCTATAGTTCAGCATGAAATTCACACAGGGGATAGTGCACCTATTCGAAAGGCAGCATACCGTGTACCTCATGCGTTAAGGGACATTATGAATGAACATATACAAGATATGTTGGACAAAGGTATCATTCGCCCAAGTGCATCACCATGGGGAGCACCGTGTGTTCTCGTGAAGAAAAAGAGTTTAAATGGTGAGCAGGAGTACCGATTCTGCACTGATTACCGATTGTTGAATAGCATTACCCGGGATGATCCATTTCCCCTGCCTCTTATATCTGAAACCTTAGATTTACTGGGTTCAGCTAAATATTTCACTACTTTAGACTTAGCTGCAGGGTACCACCAAGTGGAAATGCATCCTGATCATAAACATAAAACGGGTTTTACTACACCATATGGGCATTATGAGTACAATAGACTACCGTTCGGTTTGAAAAATAGCCCGGGAACTTTTCAAAGACTCATGAATTCAATTCTTACCGGATTAACAGGAAATGGAGCACTGGTTTACTTGGATGACGTAATTATTTATTCCGCTACCGTGGACGAACATTTGAGTAGACTCAGAAGTGTGTTTGATCGGTTACGACAAGCTAATCTTAAATTGAAACCCGCGAAATGTCTTTTTTTGAAAGAGGAGGTACGCTACCTGGGACATATTATCTCATGTGAGGGAGTTAAAGTGGAACCCGAGAAAATCTCAGCCATACGTGACTATCCAATACCTACGTCCGTTACTGAGGTACGTAGTTTTCTGGGATTAGCAGGATACTATCGTCGCTTCATAAGGAAATTCGCAGACATAGCAAAGCCGTTGACTTCTCTTATTAAGAAAGAGGTACCATTTGAGTGGGAAATCACCCGCCAACAAGCCTTTGAGACTTTGAAAATCGCCCTATGCGAAGCACCTATATTAAAATTTCCAGATTTTACCCTTCAATTCATTTTGAAAACAGATGCCTCAGATTACGCTTTAGGGTGTATACTAGTACAGAAAGATCCGGAAACAGGACTTGAACATCCAATAGCTTATGCGAGTAGGCAAATGAATGATGCGGAGACTAGGTACCCAACTACGGAAAAAGAAGTTCTGGGGGTAGTTTTCGGAATCAAACATTTCCGCTGTTACTTGTATGGACGTAAGTTCTTAATCGTCACGGATCATAAACCGATTTTGTGGATTAAATCTTTTAAGACCGATTGTTCATCGCGGTTAACTCGTTGGTCGCTACTACTGTCGGAGTACGACTTTGACATTGTACATAAATCGGGTAAAGTTCATACGGATGCGGATGCTTTATCACGAATTAGGATACAAACAGTTACTGACCATACGACTCAATATGAACCAGTTTTCGATAGACAACTCATAAAAGTAGCCCAACGACAGGAAATTGAATGGCAAGGAATAATTCAACAGTTAGAGAATGATCCCCGAAGTAGTGATCAATACGCTTTGGATGAGGAAGGATTGCTGTACCGGGTTCGATCCCCGGACGAAAGAGAGGACCGCCTAGTAATACCTACTGCGTTCCGATGGAGGGTGATGAATTCATATCATTCACTTCCACATGCATCTCATGTAGGATTCGAGAGAACACTACATCTTATTAAGTCAAGGTTTTACTGGCCATACATGTATTCGGAGATTAAAAGATTCTGTGAAAGGTGTATTCCTTGTCATAAATTAAAATCTAATCCTCATAATAGGCCGGCGCCTTTACAACGATTTCAACCTGTCCTCCGACCAATGTCTCGCGTTGCACTGGACATTGTAGGACCCTTACCGAGAAGCGAGAAGGGAAATAGATATTTATTGACTTTTCAATGTCATTTCTCTAAATATCCAGAAGCTATACCATTACCAGACCAGACAGCGACGACTGTAGCGAAAGCATTCGTTACCGAAATCGTGACGCGACATGGTGTACCCGATCAGTTATTGACTGATCGAGGAACCAATTTCTTGTCTAAATTGTTCAAAGAAGTGTCTTCTTTGTTAGGAATCGAGAGGTTACACACTTCAGCCTTCCATGCTATGACAAATGGTGCTTTGGAAAGATCGCATCGAACGATCGCAGGGTTTTTAAGCCATATTGTACAAGACGACCAAAGGAATTGGGACGATATGATACCGTACGCGTTAATGGCGTATAGGTCTACCGTACACGCGTCTACTAATGAAGTTCCCTTCTATCTTGTCCATGGTAGAGATATGGTATTGCCGTTGAAATTACAGTGTCGCCACTTCGCACGAATTATGCAGTCGACACTAATTATGCAGCAGAGTTGACACAACGATTAAAAATAGCATTCACACAAGTTAGAGAAAATCTAAAGAAAAGTGCGGAAAGACAGGAAGTGCAATACAACAAAAGAACGGCTCCAGTAACATTGGAAGTAGGAAACCTTGTATTCTTGCATGTACCAAATGTGAAACCGGGTTTGGCTAAGAAGCTAGTTCGACCCTATACTGGGCCGCATCGGATCGTGTCCCAGGAGTCCCCGGTAAACTTTAAGATTAAAGATTTGTATGGGAAACGAAGGGAACAGGTAGTTCATTGTAATAGGCTCAAGTTGTACAAGTACAGCATTGAGAGCGAGGATCAGATTGAGGAAGAGCCGTCAGACGACGTAGAAGAGTTGATAGAACCACCACGTACTGTAAAAGATGAACCTTTGACCGTAGATGAGCCTGACGAATGGGTTGTAGATGTACCTCGGGATCTTAGTGATACCGAGGGGGTGGACGAAGAAACGAGGGAAGAAGCTAATGTAGAGGATGTTCCTACGCCGAGTCCCCTACCTTCTCCGTCGTTACCACCAACACAACCAGCAGGGCGAAGTACACATGATTATTTCCTACGGAGTAGAAAATAGATGAGATACCATTTTGTTCAGGAGTGAAGTGGTAATTAACCGACGAAAGATATATTACATATAGGCCTATGCCTGATGATGGAAGGAAATGGATAGAGAAGAAAATTGCGATGTTATATTTTTTTTAGCTAGTTAAAGGGGTTAAATGATTAAAAGATTTGAGGAGAATAGAAAGTGGAACGAATTAATGAGCGGGACCGCCTTGCTTTTCACCGCGTGCTATGAATTAAGTATTGGCCGTACTTACGCGTCTACCTTCGAAAATATTACCGTTGCAAACGTAGAAAACGTTTCGCTCCTGGAAGGGAAACGGAAGAAGAAGGGTGTGAAGAGTGAGAATTTGATAACTCGATAGTATAAAGAATTATAAATAGTAGTTCAACGTCACTACTCTAAGGTTCGTTTAAATCACACACACTTTGTTGAGTTTTACGTTAGGCCGAGACCTGTTGTATAGGCCGGAGCTTTATTTGAAGCACATCAATGTCCGATTGGCATGCGATCGTCGTGTTGAGATGTAAACGAATGGAAAGGGATGAGTACGTTAGAACCGATACCAAGGATAGATGTTCTCAAGGGAATATAACATTGGTGGTTATCGAGTTGTTGTAAGGCTATTGTAGAATACTAATTTGAATAGTTCTGTAGCCTCATTAACGTTTTTAACTATTTTACGATTGATAACATTACCTAATTGACCATTGAGGTGGATAAGATTAGGGAAGTTGATGAGACAGTCGTGTTTAGAATCATATTTTTGTTTCAGGAACATGTGGGTTCAGGCCTGTATTTTGTTCCTGTGTTTTGGGAGTGTCGCGATCGCCGTGCAAGCCGACGATCTTAACACCGGGCTTGTGTTTTTACACGAGACAGAGTTTCTTTTGAGTGGAGACCGATGGGTTATTTCACTCGACGTTAATATCAGTAATTATCGGAGTAACATTGATACTTATTTACAAGCTGTTGCAAATATAAAGAATATAGCACTGAAGGACAACATAAGGGACATTGGCTTTGGCATTACGAATGAAATAAACTTGTTAATAAATGAAGCGGAAAATGTGTGGCAAAAGCTGAACAACTTGGTTTTAACTTTGGCACCTGTCGAAAATAAAAGGGAGAAAAGGGGATTGTTCAACATTGTGGGGTCAACCCTCAAGTTCTTGTTTGGAAGCATGGACAGACAAGACATGGCGTATTTAAATTCTCGAATATTTGATATCGAAAATATAACAACTCATATAGGCCATATTATGAAGGAACAAGTGACATATATCCGTGATAGTATTCATACGGGAGCTCAAAATACGAAAGACATCAAAATGATTATTCCTGTTCTACGTAAACTCGATGCGCACATGACGGACATAGAGAAATTTCAGGCCGATGACAGGAAAAGAACTACTCTTTTGTTTGCAATTTCGAGTTCGTTAAGGGAGCTAGAATACACCATAAGGAACATAAAAGAACACATTGACCAATTAGAAAATGCGTTCGGACAAACCGCGCTGGGGAAATTGAGTCCTTATTTTATATCTCCATTGAAATTGTTGCAAATCTTAGGACACATTCAACCTCATTTGAGCCACGATTTGTCTTTACTAACCAGCTTGGAATTGGGCGAGGTACACAAGTACTATAGCGTTGCTCGAGTGCATGCAGCAGCGATTGAAAGCAAGATTCGACTGTTTATCGAAATTCCGTTAACCGCAACTAACCGATGGTTTGATCTTTATAGAGCTTTGGAATTACCAGTAAAGCTCGAAAATCAGAGTGCCGCTATATACATTAAACCGGATACACCTTACTTTGCAATAACGCCCGACCGTCAATTGTACATGCAGTTTGACATAGGAGACTATTTACAATGCACTACAGGAGCCATAACCGTTTGTCCACCAGTGACCGCCGTATTGAAACCTTCGCATAAATCGTGTGCATATGCTTTGTTCACTGGCAATGATAGAGACGTAAAAGATTTGTGTACGAAATTAGTGGTAACCAATTACCAACCAAAATTATATAGAAGTCTGAATAGTGACACGTGGATGTACAGTGTGAAACAAGATATCCTCTCACTGCAGTGCCCACAGCGATCACCGTATTCTCCTATAAACATATCTAAACTTGAAATACAGGGAACGGGAAAGATTGTCATACCGGCTTATTGTTACGTATTTGCAAACGAGTATGTATTATTACCTCACACAACGGACACTCTAGCATTCCAGTGCGAACAGACTGAATATCACATACCACCCATTTCAAGCCTTGTTGAAATCGCATCTCTTAACGAGAAGACAGAGGCTATTGTGAGCATGGGAAATTCAAAGGAAATTGGGGAAATCTTAGCTACCTTAGAAGCTTCGGATTCATACTCTCAGACCATCGAATATCGCGAATGGTTGAGAAGGTTAGAGGACATACGATATCCGTCACAGGCTATATGGTATAAGATTCAACATATTATCGTACCAGTCGTATATATGACGACCTTACTTTTAATCTTCGTGGTATACTTCAAATGGGGAATAATATACGCGTCGATTAGGAACGTGTTTAGAAACAAAAACCAGCTGGTCCAGATGCCAACTAGAAGTGAATCGCTTCAGCACGATCCCGAGATCATCGCCGCACCCGAACTAACTCCACATGAACCCAGTCCTAATAGCCAGCCTTCAACCTCTGCTCCTTCATTTTAAAATCGATAAAGAGGAAACTTGAGAAAATACAAGTGAGATATACTTGGTGGAATAACTATACTTAAAATCAAATAAGTTGTCCTGTTAAGCAAATGGTTGTCAATATACTCAGTGGAAAGAAATAAATAAAAACGTAAATGGAAATAAAATCACCTTGTATGACAATATATCAATCTTACTCCATAGATATTACTTATAACATTAACATATAGCAATTTTTGGCTTTGGTAACTATATACCGCGCCTTGTATTTAGAGGAAATAATGAACACCATTTAGTGGGTGTATATAGCCTACAACCGAGCAAATTCGTTAAATGAAAGAAGTAAGTCATTTCAAGACATACGCAACAAGTTGCTAGTGTTTGATGAGATCATTTTGGGAGTGGTTATTGATAAACAGTTAAATAAATGTTTAGGTTACCAGTTGGTAATTGCTTAACGTATAACGTAGTATTAAGACGATGGATTCATTTCCCAGCACCTAAAGAAACATTTTAAAATTGTAATGGCACATGGTAGTTAACATTGGGCATATTGAGGAGTCAACAAAAAGAAAGCTATTGAAATATTTTGTTTAATAAATAACGTCAACCAAGTTCGATCCGTGCTTGAAGAGAGAAGACTTATGAATGAACTCCATGGAAGTCGGGAAGAACAAGTGACCCAAGAAGAAAATGGCAAATCAGTCTCACTCTGAGCTTTAACCTATATACACGGGTTTCACGCTCAGCACCTAAAGTACGTGGAAATGGTTCAACGCAAGGAAACCTACACTCGAGCTCGCTGTTTCCTGTGCAAGAACAGGGGACACCGGAAAGCCGAATGTCCTGTAAGGCAACCACCTCCGACACCACTGGAGAAGCCTACCGAAGAAGTACTCTCAACTTCGGTCCCAACCTTTCCACCCACCCCAATCACACCAACCACGCCGATATCAATGGCACCAACAACGCTTACCAATCCACCGACCACTACACAACAAATGGTCGTAGTAATTCCCTCAAACATACCTGAACATCTACCAAAGCTCCTGGACCTGCAGAAGCAGATGCAAACCATCAAGTACTTGATGGGACGAAGACAACAATTATTTGGATACTCCATGATGACACCAACTGTTCAGGAGAGCCAATTGAGGTCAAGATACAGAAACTGCCGACAAAAGTACATAGCCAAGTACGGGCAGCTTCCTTCTTGCCTGAATCTGTGATGTACTACTTCAGTATTCTCCTCTCACAAATGAGAATACCCTTTCCCAAGAAGACTGACATATTCACTGTTACCCTCTCCGACTGATTCGACGCCATTCTACCCTCCAAACCACCGGCCGACGACGCAACCACGCAGACAAACCGTGTGAGCGTGTGTTTAGTGGCTTGATACTCATGGCCAACACAATATTCAAGAAACAACACAAAGTAGTTAGTGCGCCGACAATAGCTGTGATCGTTTCATATTTCGTGCCAAATATACTCAATATTAACTAACTGAAATGTCCAGTATAACTTTGCGTATTCTGCATAGACTTAAGTTGAACTTAAGTTGCATAAGCTGTAAGTTAAAATTAAATATATTTTCATGAGATTTGCTGACTTGAACTTCCAGTAGAGTTACTATGTATACGCTGTGAATGATTCGATCATCTTGATAATTATAAATTATATTATTATTATACTCATACACTATTAGAGCTGTTTGATCAAGTGGTCTACACTTGATCATGTGTAGAACGTTTTAAGTAAGAGTTAATACTTCTGCTCTGTACTTCATAATGTCTATTATTTGAGTGCCTAGTTCAATATTGAATATGAATTGTAGGTTAGTGCCTGATAATTATCGTACTTCTTATATGCATGAGAGATGAGTACAGTATAATGATACCTGATGGTAGTACAAAATGTATTTAGTGGATTTTATACTTTTAAGAATAAGATATTATTCTGAATCATATATCCTACTGTAATGGATATAGTTATGAAATAATTATCAAGTGTGGTCTTATCAGTTCTAAAGGCTGCTTGCCTGTTGAGGCAATGCATCTTTCTCAAACGGTGGTCGAATGTAATAAAGCTTTTATTTTGGTAATTCTGATGTAATAATTGTGCTGTGTTTCTAATGTTAAAGTCACAAGTTAGTATGGAGTATAGGACGAAGTGAATTCGGTGTATTTAACTTGATCTGCATTGAGCCACATTACGTAATATGGATGAGGTCACCGGGCATCTGGATTCAGGGTCAATACATTGAACGCACTTCGATTCATATATGAGACCACCGTTCGACCGAGCCTACTCTAGCGTAGACGATTGTATGTGTAGATCACGTGGTAAACCACGTGATTGACTCTATAAAACAGCACGCATAACGTGCGAAGCACACAGTAGAGAGCTCATAGCTAGTTCGCACAGTTCAGCACTGTCTTAGCTGGCCAGAGGTAAAGACGAGTACCTAAATAGCACTTAGTGTGGCTGGCTTTAACTAGTCCAGAGTACCCTAACTGTTATTTAGAGAAAATCTATACTCTACTGTCATTTCACAATCAAGTCGGAAATTATCAATACGGTTAGTGACCATTATCTATCGAGATTGGGCCGATAGTGTTTATAGTGGTGAATAACCAGTGTTGGTATTTCCAGGGGTTTTGTGGGATTTGCTATCGGGCAGTTGATTTGTTATGCGGGCTCCCGCCTCTAACATCTCTTTTGTCTATGAATAGTAAATTTGCAATAACCTTTGATTTTGCAAACCTTGCGATTGAATAAAGATATCCTGTTGTCTTGAGAGAAAAGTAAAGGGTGCGGACGCAGCATCTTATTTCCAGCTCCTGGTTTTAAGTTGCGGAGTGCGTCTGGGGTCGGAGACCCATTACTGAACTCAATGTCAAACAGGCCTTTATCTAATCCTAGGTTGCGCTATTAATTTAAGATCATCTGTTTTTTTGACCAAACGTGTGCGGTGCGGGCGTAGCAACTTGTCCAGGTCGCCCGTACACTTTCTTCGTACGAGTTTCTTGGCTAAGTCGCGGAGTACGCCTGGGGTCGGAGACCGCATCACCGGGTCAAACCTAACAAGATATCTTAAATTCTTTCTCTTCATCGCACAGGCGATTCCCCTTGGACTTGATCAAAATTTAACTGGACTTATTTTCATTCGATTTAAATTACTTGATTAATTTAACTTCACCAATCTGAAAACGCTAAGAGGCTGTATAACTATTGGTATTATTGTCATACGTGTTGTACTTGCTGTAATCATTTATTCGGGGTGAGAATAAACCACACTTGCATAACCAGACAAGTTTTATTCCACAGTTGACAGGAGTCCCGGACCAACTCTTCCCTTACCATTCCCTGGGCCAAGATCCCACACTTCGTCGGGAGTCGTAATTCTACCCTTTAATAATTACAGGCTTCGCCTTACCCTCTCCCGTCTAACAGGTATATGCAATGCCTTCCTTAGCCTATATTACAATGCACAATAAACCTTAGATTGCAGCTGTATGGATACGCAACTCATGCTTGTTTATTCCGAACCCACCTAGACTGAGTCTTCTAATGATAGCTACTAGAATGAGTTTTGCTCCAAACAGAATTTAATTGATGTAATTCCGGCAACAATATAATGATACGAATTGAACGTATTATCCAAATGCAGTTTTTTTTATTCCTCTTCCTCCCCCTCCTGCCACCCCTGCCCCTCCCCCTCCTTCCACCCCTGCCCCTCCCCCTCCTTCCACCCCTTCCCACCCCCTCCTGACACCCCTGCCACCCCTGCCACCCATGCCCATCATCACAACTCCTCGTGCATAAAGCTGTAGTGTAAATAACGGAGTCAATCAGTGGAATAATTTCAGTATATAAGTGCATGTGCAATGATGTTATTCCCCCACCCCGCCCCCTTCTTCCCCTGCCCATCATCAACAACCCCTGCTGCATAAAGCTGTACTGCACTGAGCAATAACGGAGTCAACCAGTGGAATAACTCTGGTCCATAAGTACAAGTGTAATGATGTCATATCGGCTTAGTTTGTACAACGTTTCGCATGCAGTGACGTGTGCATGCAACCCCTAACGAGGTTCGAATGAGCTGTGTCAATAGAACCTGATGCAATTAATAGTATTACATTCAACCGAGTTAGACTATCTCTCTCTCTCTCTCTCTTTCTCTCTCTCTCTCTCTCTCTCTCTCTCATGGTATACATTCACTTGAATTACACTACTCTCTCTCTTCTCTCTCCCTCTCATTTTCTCTCTACTCTCTCCCTCTCATTTTCTCTCTATTTCTCTCTCTCTTCTGTCTCTCTTCTCTTCTGCCCCCTCTCTCTCTCTCATGGTATTCATTCACTTGAATTACACTAGGCCTACTTGAGTTACAGTACTCTCTCTCTCCTCTTTCTTTCTCTCTTCTCTCTTCTCTCTCTTTCTCTCTTCTTTCTCTCTTCTCTCTTCTCTCGTTCTCTCCTTTTCTCTCTCTCGTTCTCTCTCGTTCTCTCCTTTTCTCTCTCTCTCTCGTTCTCTCTTTTTCTCTCTTCTCTCTATTTTATCTTTCTCATCTCTCTCTTTCTCTTCTCTTTCTTCTGTTTCTCTGTATCGTATTTTTAATTGACTTGTCTCTCGTATGGATATAGCCAGCGTGGGGTATAGTGTACTTGTATCGACTAGAGATGACGGCTTGAACCACCCGCGCGCTTGTGATGTGTGATACGGGGAGACGATCGCTCGGAACTCTCTTTCATCTTTCTGTGAACACAAGTGAAGTATATCTACATGGGATAAATTAATGATTCTGTTTTAATTACTTCGTACTAGCGAAGCGTGTTTATCCAGAAGTTTCTTTTATTGCTATTGAATACGTGTAGGTTTTATTGGCACTTGAAGTTGTGCAAGTGTTTTAGAAGCAGTCAGGTTCCAACTCTATTCAGCTATTCGCTACTCAATATACGAGAGGAGAAGCCTTGTTCATCGCAATAGACCCATATGCTTGTTTTATCATTCTATTATGGTTTTCATTGAATGGGAACTACACTGTATACAGGTAGTGAGGATAGAGTGAATTCCCCGTAACAACGTGTGCCTCAAAACATTTATAATGATATAGATTATAATTTAGTACAATACTTAATAATAGCAAATGAGATGAAAATTGAGATGAACAGATATAAAATTTAAATGCCCAACCTAATCTCTATTCTTAACGTTTGTAAAGTTTTCAGTACCGTATATAGTAAAGTAATACTAATAATAATTATTATATAATTGTATACAAATAATGATTATAATGGTAATTATATGGCCACTAAAGAAGGTCTTCTACCAACTGAATAAGTATCCAATTTTGATCACCAAATAATGTCGTTATAATTGAATAATTGAATAATACAACGATTTGAAAGATCTAGTTGCATTTCTTATCGTGAACCTCGTCCTGAAAGTCAAATATCTTGAAAATAATACAAATTTAATGGTGATATTTGTGTTTTTTTTTGTTGGTATAAACTATTTTCTTCCGTGGATACATGCATAGATAGACACATGCATGCTCAACTTCATTCTGCTCCATTTCATCGTCTACACAAGCCTACCAACTTCTCCTTTTAGTCTCCTATCATCTTCAACCGCTCGTTTCCTTCTCGTGCAATCGTCTACACAACATTCCTCCTTTTCTTCCTCTTTTCTTCCTCCTCGCTCGCGTGCAGTCCCTCTGAGGTTCAGATCCCCTGCGACCTCTCTGTCTTACACAGTGTGTCTATGTGGCTTAGACAGCTGCAAGTGTTCTCTAATGCACTGGGAACCCAACGTCTCGATGTGGAAACATGAACCAAACTACTCGAGGAAAATATATTTCACGTATTTTCATATTTTGTGTCTGTTTAACCTCATTCCGTACCTCAGTCAGCTGAGGCACCGCTTTGGAAACTGAAGTCACCGTATAGGCGTGGGTTTGAGTTCCGCATAAGGTATGGGTTTTTGTGAATGTCCTTTCTCTTATCACTTCATAGTTTCATTATATCACATTTTCATTCATAACCCCCTTAACCTGTAGCTGTGGTGGGGTCATTAAGTGTTGTGTTATTGAGATTTGTGATTATTATTGGTGATTATTATTATTGGTGATTATTATTATTATAGGGGAGTTATTAGACTGGTTTACTGATGAATGAAAGGACGTCCACAATTTACCCATGTCATTATGCGGGACTCGAACCCACGCTCATCATGACCACCGTTACTAAAGCGATGCCCTGTTCGTCTGCCTCGTCGTGAAGTGAAATGTGCGAGATAATATCGAGTTGTTTGTGTGTCGAGATATCGTATCGCAGCGGGAAAAGTATCGATCTATTGTGCATACAAGATAATTGCCGGAGCATACTTGACATCGTGATGGTTTGGAAATCATGTTGTGTGATGTTTGTAGAGGAATTATCTCCGCTTGTGTTTGCTTTGTATCGATAAAACACTTTTAGAGTGATTTGGAGGCTAGACTGAGAGGAAACGTTTCACATTGTCATTTTACTCATCTATACGATATCTATCTATCTATATATATATATATATATATATATATATATATATATATATATATATATATATATATATATATATATATATATTCAGAAATTTTCGTACACAAACCTTACCCACCCAACACTAACCATCACTGGAATAAACTTATAAAACATAGGCCTAATGGAGAGTAACAATTTGTGAAAAGGTGGGTGAAGCAAATCCCCCCCCCCCCACTTCAGCTTCTGTTTAGATTGCTCAAGAAGTAAAGTTTAAGAAAATTTGTTTTTAGTACAGTTGTTTTTTAGTACAGTTGGTTCAGTTTTTATTTAGTCGATTTTGAGGACAGTCGAGTTGAGTACAGTTCCCCCGTGGAGTATGATCTGTACTCATCAAACATCACCGAGTGTGATGTTATTCATGCGATGTTTCACGTGATATTTCACGCGATGTTTCACGTGTGATTCACGTGTGATTCACGTGTGATCCACGTGTGATTCACGTGTGATTCACGTGTGATCCACGTGTGATTCACGTGTGATTCACGTGTGATTCACGTGTGATTCACGTGTGATTCACATCTGATTCACGTGCGGTGCATGTGCGATGTTTGCTCGAAGCTAGAATATCGCTGTACGGACGTGAGAGAAATCAGCGGTATCTGCCCTATACTTCAGCATGAGTGGAGGTGCCGGGTTACCTCACAACTTCACGTTAATCGACCACAGAGTTGTCTGGACGTAATTTATAGATATCACACAATATGTTATGACGCTATCAGGTATTTATACATTATTCCAGGACAACGCTGTACATTGGTCGCGTTCAGGGATGAGCATATTTTCTTCATTCTCATCGAAGTATTGTTATTGGCCTTCAATAACTGTCAATAAATACAATAAACAGTAGTAAATAATGTGACATTGTTTTGAATCCAAGATCTACACACATATATATATATATATATATCTTCTATAAAAGCATTTAAGCATACGCATCTATATAAGTATTTTTTCTTTATTCTCATCTAAATTTTGATATAGGCCTAAAATAACTGACAATAAATTCAGTAAAAAACAATAAATAATGCGACATAATTGTTTTGAATCCAAGGTCTATATATATATTTCTATTATATTTTATATAAATATGCTTATATCGCTCATCCAGCAACGCATATATTGTGTTTTCCTAGTATACAACTACCATGTATCATCATTCTGATCTAATAGCACAGCTAAGGGAAGTGCATGTCGTAACAACATGGGCGTGGCCTCGAGGCACCGAATTAAACCACACTCTCATTCCGCAACTTTTATCGGAGGAAAATTAAACCATCAGTTTTTTATGCGGAGTTTTAATGGGCTTACAATGTGATCGTCTTTATGACGTCATCCACCTCGTGAATTGGTTATCGGGAAAAGATAAACCAACGTTACAGCAATAAGCTAGTAATGTACTCGGCTAAATCAATAGGCACGCTTTCACATGTGCGGGAAATGATACGTTAAGGGTGCACGGTGCGTATAAAAAGAGGGAAATTTATCTTTATATTTTTTTTTTATATATTAACAAACCAAGTGTAATTGAATAAAAAGTATATCAACCCTAAGATGATTTAATGCGCTTCAATTTATATATTTTATTTATGTGAATTCAGTCAGTTTCAAGATGATACGTCATACATTTCAACACATTCTTGGTATTCGTAGACATGTTATCTCAAAACTGATTGAGTTCACAAAAATGTAATGCCATATTTATTAAAGAGCATACAATTATCTTGGTGTCCTATACAGGGTTCACTTATTTTGCATCGTCATTTTATACTGGAAATTATTTCTCCAAATTACTTGATTGCATTTTTTTTAAACATTCAAATTTAGGCCTAAATTTTTGTAGTAGTTTACATTTGATAATTTTATTTTGCGTTCTGTAAAAAGTGAACTATAATTATTAAAAATCGGTTTCTATGTTCAAAATTCCGTTGAAAATGTTTTTAATTTTCAGAAAATTTCAAAAATCATATTCACTATCGAAATTTCCACAATAATTCACTCAGACTCTACGTGTGTCTCATCGTCCGCTTGTGGACCTGGGTTCGAGTCTCATATAAGACAGGATTGTCCTATAGCCCCAAATATCCTACCTTCTGTGGGGTCTTCAAGCAAATACTGATCCTCACTAGACGAGCTTTAGCGAGGATTCAATTTGACATACTGAAAAAAATTGGTCTTCGTTTTTTTTTTTTTTTTTTTTTTTTTTTTTTTTTTGTCGGTTCTCCACAGGTCAAACGGCTACATCTATCAACCTCAAAATTTTTTTCAATATGGTTCCTCATCTAACTTAGATCTGTATAGTTTTGTGGCATTATCGGGGATTAACTTTTTTTTTATGAATTTAAGAAATTTCAAAAATTCCCATTAGAATAACATGGCGAAAAAAAAAGAAAATATTTTCATCTTCTAAAAAAATGAAATTTCGCGTGAAGTTGAATTACATTTTGGTACACATTTCTAAAAATTTTCAGCTTGTTCGGGTCAGCCATTTTGAAGAAAAAACCGTTTTCCTAGTCTAGATGCATCTCGTACTTCTAATAAACGTTGTAAAGGTTTTACCCCAAGTACTTGACTCCTGAAGGTATGTGGACGCATACATTA
>OU015472.1:17669440-17686855 GCA_907164805.1 Brachyptera putata | reverse complement strand
CATGCATGTGTAACACTCAATTAGCAGTCGTACCCCATGAGAGGCACTAAGAGTAACACTGTCGTACCCCCCATGAACAGGCAACTGCCGGGTGGCCTGGTCGTGACTTTTAAAACACACATCTCATGCATGTGATAACACTTCAATAGCAGTCGTACCCCCATGAGAGGCACAAGAGTACACTGTTAGTACCCATGGACAGGCAACTGCGGGTGGCCTGTCGTGCTTTTAACACACAGTCTCATGCATGTGTAACACGTTTAATTAGCAGTCGTACCCCCATGAGAGGCACTAAGAGTAACACTGTCGTACCCCCATGAGACAGCATACTCCCAGTGACTGTCGTGCTTTTAACACCAGGTCTCATGCTGTGTAACACGTTACTTAGAGTTCGTACCCCCATGAGAGGCACTAAGAGTAACACTGTCGTACCCCCATGAGGCAGACAACTGCCGGGTGGCCTGTCGTTATAGGCCTACTTCCAAGCACACAGTCTCATGCATGTGGAACACATTCAATTAGCAGTCGTACCCCCATGAGAGGCACTAAGAATAACACTGTCGTACCCCCATGAGATAGATAACTCGCTGTTGGCCTGTCGTGACTTTTAAACACGCAGTCTCATGCATGTGTAACACTCAATTAGCAGTCGTACCCCCATGAGACACGAGGATTGGTTACCAGACTCGTACCCCCACGATAGACGAGGATCGTACCCCCACGAGTGAGACAAGGACAGTGGCATGTGTGATGTGTACATACCTGCAAGAAGAACAGAGAGAGAACGGTATTAGACACGACGTGGAATACTGAGGCTAGTTTTAGAGTTGACTGAGCACTGAACACAGCTGTTAAGACTTGGGCACCCGGATGCGATTTATCATGTTTTTTCACTTTTTTCATGGTTGGAAAAAAATATTCAACATCTCATGTTTATGATAGTACCAATAACTTTGAAATCGAGTCAATAGTTATTTCACAATTAATTATTCGAACTACTTTTGCGTAGAAAGTAAGGTAATTTTCTTGTTGAATTGAGCTTGATGATCTTGTTGAATTTACATGGTCCACTCAAGTTGAATTATCTCAGAACCGTACATGTATGCATTCAATGTACCTTTTCTCAGAACTGGCTGAATAGAATAGTCTGAAATTTTCACAGTGTTTTCAAAATTCAGTTCCACAAAAAAGCAGCGCAAAAAACAATTACAAAATTTGTTAGGAACATTAAAATTAATTCGTTTGTATTTTAAAATGTATGTTTTTTGGTGCTATATTCCAAAAAATTTCGTAATGTATTTTTTTTTCTGGCTGCATTTGTTCAGAACAGTCACACTAATAACAGCAATAATGATTGAGCTGTCATTGCCTGTTGTTCTAAAAAGGTACGTCAAAGTTGTCCAAGTAAAGGCGAGTCCGGGTGCACTTTCAAGAGTTCAGTCATCACGGTCTATGATTAGTGCTGAATCTATGGTTAATCTACAGATTAAAGAGGGTTCTTGGCTTATTTACTCTGGTAGAGCCTTGAATCCTTGGTGACACTTTTTTTATATTGCATATTTCAAGATGGTATAATTAAAATGTAAAAATGGACGTATTGACGTGAATTGAAGTGTCTTATGAAATACTGTCGATCCATAATCGACAGTATTTTAATCGACAGTATAGTATTTTAAAGTAAACACACACAGTAGTTAACACAGTAGATTGCGATCCGTGGTGAGGTAAAAATAGTTGATGAAAAAATATCTGGTTTTACTCAAATACATTCAACCCCCCCCCCCCCCCCCCCCCCCCCCCCCCCACCCCCACCACGTGTGTTTTTCATAGGATTTTACTTTTTACTTTTCGTAATCATTGTCTGCATTTTACTACGTGTTCAATAATTCCGTATATTGCACTGTTGACAATGTACGATCATTGTATGTGTGTAAAATATCCTGGCGGGAACTATTTTCCCTAACGTGAATACGTTCACCTTAAAGGACATCATAACCCTGAAACTAGATTTTAGCAAATAATAACGATGATCATTTCCCTAATTTAAGAGATAAATAGAAAACATAATTGCAATTTTGGAAATTATACTTGATGTTTTTGTTCTTTAGAGAACATGAATCATGACGTAGGCATTACCGATATTGTATAGAAACATGAAAAGTATCGAGTAATGTCTACGTCACGATTCAGGAAAATGGTAAAATCCTGGAGAGCAAAAAATATAATCATAATTTCTGAAATTGAGATGATGATTTCTAGTTTATCTCTGAAATTAAGGAAATAAATATCGTCATTATTCGCTCAAATCTCGTCTAAGGGTTGTGATGTCCTTCAAAATTTAAAAGAGTCCATGGGAGTCGATTTACAGAAATACCAGTTATTTGGTGAAAACTTTCGAACGGTATGAGATAACGGAATTCTACAACAGGAGTAACACAGACCTTCAAGAGTACAAGATTAAAACCACACAGCTTAAAAAAATGTGCTTATGTAGCTGTATACTTTTTACTATTGGGTGGTAAGATCGCCCTTGTGGTGCCCCATTCAAACGATATAATCTTCCATCCATAGCCTTAAGTGGGTGACAATGATTTTGTATCAAGTTTCGATGTTATTTAAAAAAAAAAAATGATAAAAACCCAAGTTGAATAGTTTATACTCATACAATTTCGAAAGTATCAATAATATCTATGTTTCCCAAGCATTAGAGTTCTCAAAAATCTATAATACCACACAAAAGTTATCACAAAGTAATGATATTTCACTAAATCGACTCCCAATTCTCTCTTGATATATTTGTTCCAAACGGAAAACAGTGATTAAATTCTCATCAGTCGGCGGCTGAGCGCCCTATTGTCCCCCCCTCAACAAGTGTGCCGATAGAACAGGTCTCTACCCTCCAGCAGTCTGCTGACATAGCGCTGACAAGTGTTTCGAGGGCCGTCAATCAATCAGCGCTGCGATCAGCACACGGCTGAAACGTGCGTTTAGCTGACTAGAGCCGGGTGGTGATGACTCGCTTGAAGGGGCGGGAAAAGAGGGACATATTGTCAAAAATATCAAGAAATATTGATAATATATATTTGTAAAGAGCAGGAAAGTCGATGAATAGAAAAATGTCATTTTTTTCGTGACCATATTTGAAAGTTATAAGAAATTAAAATTCTAATATGAGGGGAATACAGATCTATGTAATACTTCAAAATGATGTGAAATAAAATAAGCATAAAATACCAATAAAAAAAATAGCATAAGGATAATAAAATAGCATAAGGATTCTAACATTTTCCCAACATTAACACAAAAATTCTAACATTAACACAAAACAGGAAACGAATGTGTTTTCTCAGCTGTACTACCTGTGAAAATGACGCGATATAAGTTAAGGGTTTTACTTATACCATCTTGAAGGTATTAATATCTGTGTTTCTCTTTTATCAGAGTTTTGATATCTCATAATGTTCAAAAGTTATCATTGTACAAGTTTAATAGCCTAGACTACAGAGGGAAACCACGAGAAACCCAAGATGGACGGTGACGGGGATCGAACCAAGGCCCGATATGCCCCTCATCTCCCGGATTACACGTGGCTAGCGCGTTTCTGGAGAAGTGTCTTACATAGTTGATTGAGTCGTCGGAGTTGGCTGCTATTAATAATCATTTGTCTTCTCAGAAGTTCATCTTTCACTTGTTGCATTGCATTTCCCTTGGATGATTGATAGTTACTGAGATTGATAAGTTGAGGGGGATGAACACTTGTTTGAACAGCCTAACCACTCTAAAATTAATAATGCCATGATACTGTGTTTCTGTTCGTTGTCATATATCTTTAATTTAATTTTAATACTGCTTAACGACCCCACCAACAGCTAGGTTATACGGGGGTACGAATGAGCGGGTGAAAACGAAACGATGAAGTGATGATACGTGAAAGGACGTTTACAAAACCCATGCCTTATGCGGGACTCGAACCCACGCCCATCGGTTTCTAGAGCGGTTACAGTTGAAGGAGTTGGCTGTCATTAATCATGATTTGTCTTCTCAGAAGTTCATCATTCACTTGTTGCATTGCGTTTTTATTTGATGAGTGATATAGTTACTGAGATTGATAAGTTGAGTGGGGATGAACACTTGTTTGAACAGCCTAACCACTCTACTTAATAATGCCGTGATAGTACTGCGTTTCAAAGCTCGTCATATATCTTACGACGGAGTATGCAATCTCAGGTGCTTAGAGACAGACTACTTATATAGTCAGTGTACTATGTTGCTAGCTAAAGAATGGTGAAAAGATATCAAAATGCTTACAGTTTTATAGCAGATAGTTGCACAGATAGCTGTTATAGTTTTAGTTATGATATCCCTATGAGTTTTTATTAAAACACTGGCCTTAATACAGTTGCCACTTGGACACAGTATATAACAAAAGCAACAAAATTGATTAATTATAAGAAAACTAACTTATATGGAATCGTGCATACAAATTCACTGAGCTATATATTATATGAACATAAAAGATAAATCTAGTGATACTTGTAACCACGAGAGGTGAAGGCTCCGATCGACCGTTCCACCTATCCCACAACACTAGAGCGCGGGTGGTTCAGGCCTTCATATCGTGTGTAACTTGTATCCACGAGAGGTGAAGGCTCCGATCGACCGTCCCCCCTACCTCACAACACTAGCGCACGGATGGTTCAAGCCTTCATCTTTTTGGATAAAAGTGTGTATAATATTCCTTGCATAGATATTTTCCATTGCAATATGCAAAGCACAAGCTTGTACTTATTGCATTAGTCGGCATCGGGTTAGGTTACTATACTTGTGATAAGAGACGGCTTGAACCACCCGGCCGCTAGTGGTGTGGGATACGGGAGACGGTCGCTCGGAACCTTCACCTCCGGGGATAAAATTTTAAAACAGAATGAAGGCTCGAACACCCCAGTAGCTATGGATAGGAGCGTGTCGAACTTACCTAGTGGAAAATTATCAAAAAGCTTACAGTTCCATCGTATGTATGCACGTGTGTTATAGTTTTAGTTAGAGATCCTTCTGAGTTTTGATAAAACCTGCCTTAAACATGCACTGGACACAGTATATACAAAAGCAACAAAATTGATTAATTTAGAAAACTAACTTATATGGAATGTGCATACAATTAAACAAATAATAACCAAACCGAAAATTGTGGGATGGGACGCGAGGAAACGGTACGCCGTGCTACATACCACAACACAGAGTTTTCCGGTGCTTTCTTATCATGTAACTGTATCACTGTATAAAAGGCTCGATCGACTCCCCCCTATCTCACAACATTCAAGCAGATGGTTCAAGCCTTCATTTTTTGGATAAAAGTGTGGTAAACGTTGTCGCATAGATTTTCCTGGCAATTGTGTAAGTAAAAACGATGTATTATGTGATTAGTCGGGATTCGGCGGTTAGGTGTGATAAGGACGATTACTGAAAACACCGGCCATATGTCAAGGTAAGAGAGAACGCATCGAAACTTACCTCTGTGGATAAATTTACACGAAAATGAAGGTTCGAACCAATGAGTTGCTGTGCGGATAGGGAGGGAACGAGTCGCGTAAATTCACTTATGTGGATACAATTTACACGAGAATGAAGGCTCGAACCACCCGTGCGCTTGTGGTGTGGGATACGGGAGACGGTCGCTCGAGACCTTCATCTCTCCTAGATACAATTTACACGAGAATGAAGGCTCGAACCACCCGCACGCTAGTGCTGTGGGAAAGGGAGACGGTCGATCGGAACCCTCATCTCTAGTGGATACAAGTAAGCCTACATGAAGCAGTGATTTATTCCGTGCACATTTCTTGTGATCAATATAACCTGACTGTCACTGTAATACACAAATAGTAGCATCTTCAAATTACTTCGGGACAACTTCAAGAATATTCATTTTGTCGTATTTTATTACAGAATAATCAATAATAATGTTATTTCTCCAATATAAACGCTTGAACCCTTCCTAAACTCTTTATAATTCACTACTTAAAGTTTATAAAGAGTAAAGCCCCATTCACAACCAACTTTAACTCGAACCTAAACTTAAACTTGAATGTTTGTACTATGCATGTCCGTAGAAGTGTTGAGTCAAGTTGAGTCTGACTTCATTGACTTTAGCTTTACCTCGAAGTATGATCATGGCAAACATTTCGACTGAAAGATTAATCAGTCACTGCCACCTGAATCTAGGAACGTCAAATAGAATCTCGACGAGTTTTCGCGCCAAAAAAGATATACAACAAACATTATACAATTTTAGGTTAGGTTGTACATGAATTCCACGCTGTAAAATGGCGGCGTGAACAACAGCTGATGTTATTCCATTGACTTTAACTTCTTGTTGTGAACTCAAATGAAGTTTTGAAGTTAGAGTTTAAGTTTAAGTTAGAGTTTAAGTTGAAGTTCGAGTTGAAGTTGGTTGTGAATGGGCCTTAACCCATCCACAGCGTAGCATCATCTGTGTCAACTATGGAAATACCAAGATAAGTTTCAAACAGGTTGCCTTATGTAAGGTGAACATGATGAACATGATTTATTCTTTCATTCATTCATTTTTCATCATTAAAATTACGCTCATTTTTCATTCTTCATTTCCATGTTCATTATCATTCAATATGTTAAATTGATTTACGTTTATAAAATAGTTCATTATTACTTATTAGTAGGGCTGGGATGTTTAAGACATATCCTTTTTTCCTTTCGCTTTGTAGTAAGTTACTTAAAAATGAAATATTAATACATTTCATGCGTCCCTGACTGCAAAAACATGTTGTTTATTTTGCCTTGAGAAGTATTTTTTTTTTTACATTTTTGGCAAATTAGGTATTTTTTCAGTGTTTTTAGGTCTTTTTGTCTTTTTTGCTCCAACTTGTCATTGTGAAGTCTTTCAGCAGATAATTGACTTCTCATTCATTTTTCCTCCTAATGTTAGAAGTAAATATTCTGTTTGACAACTTTGATGTTTGATTTGAGTTACCAGCCAGACTGGACACATGTACTACCTGAGATCTAATATATTGACTTCCTTATTTAAAAATCCACTAAAAGTGTACACGCAAATTTGATTTTTGGTCAAAAAGGTCAAAAAATTAAATGCACAAGTAATTAGGCCTATAGCCCCCTACGTACAGAAAAATCAATGTAGAATCAAAAATTTTCATACCGGTAGGTACTTTTTTATTTGCAATGTCTTTTTCTTCACTTTCTAAGGTACTATTTGCCTGCCTTTTTGGCAGTTTCAAAGGTCTTAAACATCCCAGCCCTACTTATTAGCATTGTCAATCACAGCTATAGTATGTGACTTTTTTATTTTTCATCTATTTAAACCACAGATAAGCCAGACATGGCTTAGTGTACGAGAGTTTGAATTGTATTACGTTGAATTCTATAAACTTATTTGTGACACTGAAAAAAAAAAATGTCAACATAACATATGAACGATCGCAGGTACTTTCCATATGAACATATTGTAGTGAAACTGTTCCACACTATTCAGATAAGAGTTATAACTTGAAGTTCCAACTTGAAACGAGCCTATATTTAACCGTTCCATTACTCTGTAAGAAACCAATCAAATTGTGACGTGGTACTAAAGTCAGCCTATCTAGACACCAGGTAACGGCCGGTAATGAAGAGCTACGTCTATACCGGTAGTAAAGACGTATAGGGCCTATAAACTGACAGCCAATCAATAGTGTGGAAATATAGGCAAGCCGCTGTACATCGTACAATAGGTAGAGACAGTGTCAGTTGTCTTCACATTAGCAGTAACTTTAAACATAACAAAAAGAAATCAATTTATGTAACTTATGGAAGAATGCACAATTTCACCGTATGTGCACTAAACATACGAACATGTTTTTTAAGCGCTCCACAGGTCAAACGAAAATACAAACTTTGTTGAAACTTGACTCACTTGGAAAGGGCAGGAAAAAGGAAATATTGTCAGAAAAATATCCAAAAATATTGATAATATATATTTATAAAGAGCGGGAAAGTCGATTTAGAAAAATATCTATAACTCGATACTGTATAGTTTTGAAGCACAATCGGTTGCACCACTTTCAAGAAATAGAATATTTCGAAAACTTCAAAAACCCTATAAGAATAACTCTGGGAGAAAATTTGGTGAGCATATTTTCTTCAAATGAAATGAAATTTTTACGGAATTCAAACATAAGGAAGATACACATTTTTCCAAAGTTTTACATAAATCGGATAGACCGTTCTGTAGAAAATAATGATTAGGCCTCAGATCAATTGAAAAGCTATTGAGAAGATCAAAAGGTGAAACCAATTGAATCGTTGAAAGATTTGAAATAATAAGCTCAAACAAAGAACGTGAACCCCGTGCATCAATAGTTTGAACATCAAGGTGTGTCTATAACTTTACATTACATTTGACGCCTTGCCTATATCGTTTCAATATGTGTTCAATGTATCGACATATTAAAATCGAAGAGGCCGTTTTTGGACATTTCTTGTTCGAAATGTGTCCTAAAAATAGATGTGTGATGGTGACCACTTGTCGACAAAATCGAGTAGCAGGTACGCTGTCAGTGGTAAGCCTTGGAACTAGTGAAAAGTTACAAAATAATACGCGCGCACATCTCAACAATGCCATTTATTAAAGATGTAACATTGTTGACAGTTCATTTGTAACTGTCCGTCGGCCATATTGTTAGACGAGCTTTAGCGAGGATTCAATTCGACATACTGACAAAAATTGGTGTTCGTTTTTACGTTTTTTTTTTTTATTTTTTTTTGCGGTTCTCCACAGGTCAAACGGTTACATCTATCAACCTCAAACTTTTTTTCAATATGGTTCCTCATCTAACTTAGATCTGTGTAGTTTTGTGGCATTATCGAGCGGTAACTTTTTTTTTATGAATTTTAGAAATTTCAAAAATACCCATTAGAATAACATGGCGGAAAAAAAAAGAAAATATTTTCATTTTCCAAAAAAATTAAATTTTGCGTGAAGTTGAATTACATTTTGGTACACATTTCTAAACATTTTCAGCTTGATCGGGTCAGCCATTTTGAAGAAAATACATAAAATGTACTAAATTGGTACCACTCGAAGCAGTTCTTAACCATTACTACTCATACTATTACTATCCGCTCGTCTAACAACGCATATATGGCGTTTTCCTAGTATTAAGAAACGCGTCCTGTTCTTACTGTAGTCGAATAGGGTAAATGAATACACTGCCGCCCTCCCTGTCTTTGATCCAAACCACAACACAGAGAGGGCTGTGTTCCGAAGACAGTGTCTTGTCGTGCATAGACTCATCAGGCTAGTAGTTAGCACTCACCGGGTAAGCTGCGCGCGCATCTTGCTACATGCGACGCGTCGACACAATAACCTTTCAATCAAGTACTTGGGGTAAAACCTTTACAACGTTTATTAGAAGTACGAGACGCATCTAGATGAGGATCAGTATTTACTTGAAGACCCCACAGAAGGTGGGATATTTGGGGATATGACAATACTGTATTATATGAGACTCGAACCCAGGTTCCACACAGCGGACGGTGAGACACATGTAGGGGGTCTAAATGAATAATTGTGGCAGTTTTTTAATAGTGATTATTAATTTTTTGAAATTTTCTAAAATTAAAAACCTTTTTTAGACGAAATTTGATAATAATAGTAGGTACAACTTTTTTCACAGAACCGCCAAAGTAAACTCTCAAATGTAGCCTCGAGCGGCCTAATAGAAAAACTATGTCTATATTTGAATGTTTTAAAAAAATGCAACGAAGTATTTTGAAAGAAATAATTTTCAGTATAAAATGACGATGCAAAATAAATTGCCCCGAAGGGCCAAAAATTGATGTTAAGAAAGGATTTAATTTTTGGTGAATTCAACAGTTTTAGAAACGTAAGGTCCAAGGAATTTGGGGGAAATGTATGAGTATTTGAAATGCTGAAAATAAAAAAATTTAAAAATTTAACATTTAAAACGGGGGTTTTACTTTTTTTTTATTTCACTTTTTGCAATATTTCAGGGGGAAAAACCCCATTGCTTTTGAATGGTTAAAAAAAGGGAAAGTAAATTTAAAAAAAATTTGTTCAGCTAAGGACCAAAAAGGCCAGGGTAATTAAAGGTTTTTAAAAAAAGGGCCTTTTTGGACCTTGTTTTAAACATTATACCAGTGGGTTTTAAATAACTACAATTTAAACGTTTTAATTTATTGGTGACACTTGTTGCTCACATTTAATAGTTTCTTAATTGCTTTCTTAATTGCTTTTATTGATGTGTAAAAAAGTACATTAAAAATGAGTTTTCTTCGTTGTTTCACATCCGATTGTGTCACAAATCGCTAAAATATGTATGATAGATCTTTCCACATTCAGTATAAATTTGAGAGCTTTTGGAAAATTTTGGTTTTCCAAGTATTTCTCCCCGGCCTATTCTTATGGGGAATTTCCATACTTTCCAAATTTTTTTCCGGAGACACCGTTTGACCGATTTTTCTGAAAAAACAATCCCAACCTATTCTGGTATAACACCAATTTGGGAAAAAAGTTCCGAGTTGATTGAAACTTTTTCCTGACCTGTATGCCGCGTACAAAATTACACACACAAAAAAAAAAAAACATAAAAACCAAGCCCAAAATTTTTCGGTATATGGAATGAAAATCTTCGCTACGCTCATCTAATGAAAAAAATATAAAGATAAATTTCCCTATTTTTATACGCACCGTGCACCCTTAACGTATCATTTCCCGCACATGTGAAAGCGTGCCTATTGATTTAGCCCAGTACATTACTAGCTTATTGCTGTAACGTTGGTTTATCTTTTCCCGATAACCAATTCACGAGGTGGATGACGTCATAAAGACGATCACATTGTAAGCCCATTAAAACTCCGCATAAAAAACTGATGGTTTAATTTTCCTCCGATAAACGTTGCGGAATGAGAGTGTGGTTTAATTCGGTGCCTCGAGGGGTGTGCAGCGAGGCCACGCCCATGTTGTTACGACATGCACTTCCCTTAGCTGTGCTATTAGATCAGAATGATGATACATGGTAGTTGTGTACTAGGAAAACGCAATATATGCGTTGTTGGATGAGCGATATAAGCATATTCATATAAAATAAAATAGAAAGATATATATAGACCTTGACTCAAAACAATTATGTCATATTATTTATTGTTGTTTACTGTATTTATTGTCAATTATTGTAGGCCTATATCAAAATTTCGATGAGAATGAAGAAAAAATACTTATATTGATGCGTACCGGTATGCTTAAATGCTTTTATAGAAGAGATATATAGGCCTATATATAGACCTTGGATTCAAAACAATTATGTCACATTATTTATTGCTGTTTATTGTATTTATTGACAATTATTGTAGGCCTATAACAATACTTCGATGAGAATGAAGAAAATATGCTCATCCCTGAACGCGACCAATGTACAGCGTTGTCCTGGAATAATGTATAAATACCTGATAACGTCATAACATATTGTGTGATATCTATAAATTACGTCCAGACAACTTTGTGGTCGATTAACGTGAAGTTGTGAGGTAACCCGGCACCTCCACCCATGCTGAAGTATAGGGCAGATACCGCTGATTTCTCTCACGTCCGTACAGCGATATTCTAGCTTTGAGCAAACATCGCATATGCACCGCACGTGAATCACACGTGAATCACACGTGAATCACACGTGAATCACACGTGAATCACACGTGAATCACACGTGAATCACACGTGAATCACACGTGAATCACACGTGAATCACACGTGAATCACACGTGAATCACACGTGAATCACACGTGAATCACACGTGAAACATCGCGTGAAACATCACATGAATAACATCACACTCGCTGATGTTTGATGAGTTTGTTTGATGAGTACAGATCATACTCCACGGGGGAACTGTACTCAACTCGACTGGTCCTCAAAATCGACTAAATAAAAACTGAACCAACTGTACTAAAAAACAACTGTACTAAGAACAAATTTTCTTAAACTTTACTTCTTGAGCAATCTAAACAGAAGCTGAAGTGGGGGGGGGATTTGCTTCACCCACATTTTCACAAATTGTTACTTTCCATTAGGCCTATGTTTTATAAGTTTATTTCAGTGATGGTTAGTGTTGGGTGGGTAAGGTTTGTGTACGAAAATTTCTGAATATATATATATATATATATATATATCGTATAGATGAGTAAAATGACAATGTGAAACGTTTCCTCTCAGTCTAGCCTCCAAATCACTCTAAAAGTGTTTTATCGATACAAAGCAAACACAAGCGGAGATAATTCCTCTACAAACATCACACAACATGATTTCCAAACCATCACGATGTCAAGTATGCTCCGGCAATTATCTTGTATGCACAATAGATCGATCCTTTTCCCGCTGCGATACGATATCTCGACACACAAACAACTCGATATTATCTCGCACATTTCACTTCACGACGAGGCAGACGAACAGGGCATCGCTTTGGTAACGGTAGTCACGATGAGCGTGGGTTCGAGTCCCGCATAATGGCATGGGTACATTGTGAGCGTCCTTTCATTCATCAGTAAACCAGCCTAATAACTCCCCTATAATCAGACGAGCTTTAGCAATGATTCAATTTGTCATACTGAAAAAAAATTGGTGTTCGTTTTTTTTTTTTTTTTTCTTCATGTTTTTTTGTCGGTTCTCCACAGGTAAACGGCTACAGCTACCAACTTCAAACTTTTTTCAATATGGTTCCTCATCTAACTTAGATCTGTATAGTTTTGTGGCATTATAGGGGGGTAACTTTTTTTCATGAATTTTAGAAATTTCAAGAATACCGGTACCCATTAGCATAACACAGCGGGAAAAAAAAATTCAAAAAAATTGAAATTTTGCGTGAAGTTGAATTACATTTTGATACACATTTCTAAAAATGTTCAGCTTGATCGGGTCAGCCATATTGAAGAAAAACATAAAATGTGCTAATGTACTCGAAGCAGTTTTTACCCATTTTTACTCATACTATTACCAATGCTATTACTATTCGCTCGTCTAACAACGCTAATCTAATAATCACCAATAATAATCCCAAATCCCAATACACAACACTTAATGACCCCACCACAGCTACAGGTTTAGGAGGGTATGTATGAAAAGGTGATATAATGAAACTATGAAGTGATAAGTGAAAGGACGTTCACAAAAACCCATGCCTTATACGAGACTTAAACCCACGCCTACAGTGACTTCAGTTTCCAAAGCAGTGCCTCAGCTGACTGGAGTACGGAGGGAGGTTAAACAGACACAAAATATGAAAATACGTGAAATATATTTTCCTCGAGTAGTTTGGTTCATGTTTCCACATCGAGACGTTGGGTTCCCAGTGCATTAGAGAACACTTGCAGCTGTCTAAGCCACATAGACACACTGTGTAAGACAGAGAGGTCGCAGGGGATCTGAACCTCGAAGGAACTGCACGCGAGCGAGGAGGAAGAAAAGAGGAAGAAAAGGAGGAATGTTGTGTAGACGATTGCACGAGAAGGAAACGAGCGGTTGAAGACGATAGGAGACTAAAAGGAGAAGTTGGTAGGCTTGTGTAGACGATGAAATGGAGCAGAATGAAGTTGAGCATGTATGTGTCTATCTATGCATGTATCCAAGGAAGAAGACAGTTTATACCAACAAAAAAAAAACACAAATATCACCATTAAATTTGTATTATTTTCAAGATATTCGACTTTCAGGACGAGGTTCACGATAAGAAATGCAACTAGATCTTTCAAATCGTTGTATTATTCAATTATTCAATTATAACGAGATTATTTGGTTATCAAAATTGGATACTTATTCAGTTGGTAGAAGACCTTCTTTAGTGGCCATATAATTATCATTATAATCATTATTTGTACATAATTATATAATAATTATTATTAGTATTACTTCACTATATACGGTACTGAAAACTTTACAAACGTTAAGAATAGAGATTAGGTTGGGCATTTAAATTTTATATCTGTTCATCTCAATTTTCATCTCATTTGCTATCATTATGTATTGTACTATTATAATCTATATCATTATAAATGTTTTGAGGCACACGTTGTTACGGGGAATTCACTCTATCCTCACTACCTGTATACAGTGTAGTTCCCATTCAATGAAAACCATAATAGAATGATAAAACAAGCAAATGGGTCTATTGCGATGAACAAGGCTTCTCCTCTCGTATATTGTGAATAGCTGAATAGAGTTGGAACCTGACTGCTTCTAAAACACTTGCACAACTTCAAGTGCCAATAAAACCTACACGCATTCAATAGCAATAAAAGAAACTTCTAGATAAACACGCTTCGCTAGTACGAAGTAATTAAAACAGAATCATTAATTTATCCCATGTAGATATACTTCACTTGTGTCACAGAAGGATGAAAGGAGGAGGGGAGTGATCACAATGAAGAGGGGTGGAAAGGCTTCAAACGAACAAGTACATAAACCCGCGGAATCAATAAGAGGAAAGAATTAAAAAAGAAGAGAAAAGAGAACAAAAAGGCGAAGAGAAAGGAGAAAGAAGAAAGAGAGAAGGGAAAAAAGGAGCGAGGAAAAGAGGGAGGAGAGAGGAGAGGAAAAGAGCAGGGGAGAAAGAGGAAAGAAGAGAACGGGGAAGAGAAAAAGGACGAGAGAAGAGGAAAGAAGAGAAAAAGGGAGGAGGGAGAGAGAGAGAGAAGAGAGAGAGGAAAGAAAGAAGGAACCGAAAAGAGAGAGACGTAACCAAGAGGCCTAGTGAAATTCAAGTAAATGAATACCATGAGAAAAGAGAGAGGGGGCAGAAGAAGAGAAGAGAGACAGAAGAGAGAAGAAATAGAGAGAAAATGAGAGGGAGAGAAAGAGAGAGCGTATTTGAAATTTCAGGGAATGTATCCCATGTGAGAGAGAGAGAGAGGAGAGAGGAGAGATAAAGGGAGAGAGAGAGAGAGAGAGAAGGGGGCCGGAGGAGAGAGAAGAGAAGAAAGGAGAGAGATAGTCCAACTCGGTTTGAAGTAATACTATTAATGCATCAGGTTCTATTGACACAGCTCATTCGAACTCGTTAGGGGTTGCATGCACACGTCACTGCATGCGAAACGTTGTACAAACTAAGCCGATATGACATCATTACACTTGTATTATGGACCAGAGTTATTCCACTGGTTGACTCCGTTTTTGCTCAGTGCAGTACATTTTATGCAGAGGGGTGTGTGATGGGCAGGGAAGAAGGGGGCGGGGGGGGGGGAATAACTCATTGCACAGAAATTATATACTGAAATTATTCCACTGATTGACTCCGTATTGCACTACAGCTTTAGCACGAGGAGTTTGATGATGGGGAGGGTGGCAGGGGTGGCAGGGGTGGCAGGAGGGGGAGGGAAGAGAAATAAAAAAATGCATTTGGATAATACGTTCAATTCGTATCATTATATTGTTGCCGGAATTACATCAATCAAATTCTGTTTGGAGCAAAACTCATTCTAGTAGCTATCATTAGAAGACTCAGTCTAGGTGGGTTTTAGGAATAAACAAGCATGAGTTGCGTATCCATACAGCTGCAATCTAAGGTTTATTGTACATTGTAATATAGGCTAAGGAAGGCATTGCATATACCAATAACAGTCATCCTTATGTTTCTTAGCTCTGCAGAGAATCTGCATCAGGAATTAGCAAGTTGCGAATCCATTGGATATATTTTAAATTGGGTTTAACGACGCTTTCTACTGATGACTACGGTCTATCGGCGTCGGTGAGTGATATATGCGATGATGAGATGAAAGGTTATATTATTAGGTGTATTAGATAGTGGGAAGGAGTCGGTCATGGACTGTTGTTAGAGACCCATCCCAGTATCGACCTGAACGACAGAGGGAAACCACGAAAAAAAACAGTCAAGATGGGCGACCATGGCGGGAATCGAACCCCGATCTCCTGAATGACGGTTCAGTGTATTAACCACTCGGCCACACGTCTCTTTAGCTATAATCCAAGATTAGATCAACCTTTCCAATAGGACTGACCTAATGATAGCACACACATTTTTAAAACATAAACAAGATTATAATTGTTGTAAATATACGTAAAGTGTGTCGGTGTTTGTTTATGAATGAAGCCGAGTGCAATGCTGGTCTAGTTTATCGAGCAAGTGGGTGGGTGGGTGGTTATCTTCAGCGTGCCTGGGTGACAGTAGGTTACCTAAGCTGCTGATAACAGTAATCGTGATGTGTACAGAGTACTTATCGTACTTGTAGCTGCTAAATTACCTGCCTAATGACTTGTACGGGCAACAGCTGACAAGTACGTCGGCCACAGGGACCGGGGTTCGAGTCCCGTTAGCGAGAATCTTTCTGCAAGTCGGTTTTCAAAAGGGACTAAAACAATAGTTAAAAATCACAACATTTGTGTAGATATTTTTGTTTATTAGACGAGCTCTAGCGAGGATTCAATTTGACATACTGAAAAAAATTGGTGTTCGTTTGGTGTTTTTTGTGTTGTGTTTTTTTTGTTTTTTGTTGGTGTTTTTTTTTTTATGTTTTTTTGTCGGTTCTCCACAGGTCAAACGGCTACAGCTATCAACTTCAAACTTTTTTCCAATAAGGTCCTCATCTAATTTAGAACTGTATACTTTTGTGGCATTATCGGGTAGTAGCTTTTTTTTTATGAATTTCAGAAATTTCAAAATACCCATTAGAATAACACGGCAGAAAAAAAATATTTTTTCAAAAAATGAAATTTTGCGTGAAGTTCAATTACATTTGATACACATTCTGGAAACTTTTAACTTGATCGGGTAAGCCATTTTGAAAAAAAAAACATGAAATTGTGCTAAATTTGTACCACTCGAAGCCGTTTTCACACATTTTAAACCCATACTATTACTATCTGCTCGTCCAACAACGCATATATGGCGTTCTCCTAGTAAAGTCAGATTGAAAAAATAATAACTTGAACCAAGTCCCTACGCTCGAGTCAACATTTTGATAGATATTATGCTGGAAAAAAGTAGACAGAGTCGGTAGTCGAACCATGGCCCCTCGAAACGTGAACCATCTATGCTAACAGTAGCGCCACACAGATATATGCTTGCCTAAAGCTACTTCATCATATAATAGCACGGGTCGGTATAACTGAGTAATGACGTCACAAATCTTGACGTTCTCATTGGTCAATTCTGGCATCATGGTTTCACTGTTAATGTCAATTCTGGCATCATGGTTTCACTGTTAATGTCAATTCTGGCATCGTGGTTTCACTATGTCGGTAAAGTCAATACTGGGATGAGCCCGCTTCTTGGCTGAGAATACTTCCTCTTCGAAATGCGTACATTCGGGGACAGATCTAATCATCAATGGTTCTAAAAGGATGTCGGTTAACCTGT
>OU015472.1:17627555-17668940 GCA_907164805.1 Brachyptera putata | reverse complement strand
GCAAATTAGCCACCGGGGCGGCTCATGCAATCACTCCAAAGTATATTATAACATAACTGAACATACCTCCACACATCATCAAACACGATTTCCACGTAGCAACTTGATTCGTTCTCATTAACTTGCATTCATTAACTTTTAAATTTATTTCATCTCTCTCTACGTATCATAATAGGTACACCATCTTATAATATATTAATTCGTTTCGTTCTCTCTACAACACCATAAACGGGCTGACACTGCGGGCATTAGACGTATATGAAAAGTCACTTTAATTTATTAAGGCATCTTACAAAACATGTCATGTTTAAACTTCTGTTTTTCTATTCTACCGAATCGTAGATTCGTGCATACGGAATTGGTTTGACATGGCCGTTTGGACATGGCTTATACAATTAAGTTAGTAGCTATATGACAGAGTGAGAAGGCGTGTCAGGCATGTGTGTAATCCGTCAGACACGTTAACTAACAGAAAATGTAAAAACCACGTTTGAATGTTCTTTGAGGAGATAGTGGGCAATATCATAGAGAGGAAATAGAAATGTATAAAACCAGTCATTCATTAGAGACTTGGCGATTAAGTAAATTTTTTTCAGAAGTGGGAGAACTATTTACATATGGGCATATATAAAATTGATTATTTTCATATATTTTTCAAATTAAATTACTCGATAAAGTGATTGAGTTATTCATAATGATTGTTTTGATACGCCTATCGTTAAAATCAATAAAGCCTATATATTACCACAATATATTCCATATTATTCATGAGAATGTATATAACATCTTATCACGTGTTGAATATTATTCATATCATTTTAGATGAGCGTAGCGAAGATTTTCACTCAAGTCTTACGGGGCTTTGTCTGTGCGTTTTTTTTTTTTTTTTTGTAAACACTGCACAGGTCGCAGGGTTTGACCGATCGACATGAAACTTTTTTTTATATGCAAACTTATCCAACTTAGAACTGTATAGTTTTGAGGTCTAATCGGTTGGACCATTTTTGAGAAACATCATTTAGAAGTTTCTAAAAACCCCATGAGATTTGGCTGAGCGGAAAAAATTGAAAAATAAAATCTCTTCAATATGATTCAAATTTCCACAAATGTGAACACAAGAATAATATACATGAATACAAATTTGTTTTGATATTCGGACCAGCCGTTTTGGAGAAAATAATATAACAATGTATTTTATTCATCGAAAACATAGAAATATTGGTTGATACATGTTGCATTGTCGAAGTCACGGCTTTCTAGATTCATTGACATCAGATGAAGTTCATTTTATAGGATCAAGGTTTGTAGAGTTTTCGATCATACTTTATATAGACATCTCGCTCATCGTACAACGCACATCCTACGTTTGCCTAGTATAAGATAATTAGCAGAAATTGTATTTTCATTGTTGTTTGTGATTTATGTTGAAAGTGATTCAGGAACAGTTCGCTTCTTCTGTCTCATGGAATGATGGACACTATTATCTCGTGATTATAGGCGCGACTAGACAACTATAGGCTCGTGACTTGTACTGAGGAAAACCACGTGAAATCTCAATGAGAATGGTCAACCATAAGCGTGTAATAATGATAGTCAGATCATGGTCTTCTGAGTGGCGCAAGCACTGATTCTCACTCTCCCTCTCAGTGATCAAAGTACTTAACGAATAAATTTTATGGAATCATTTTCGATCTCATCGTTTGTCAAATTATATTTTTCCAATTTGAAATATTTCATAATTTTATTTCCATGATCAAAATAGTCCATCAAATTCATCTCACAGTTACTGAACGACGAAAACGTAATTATCAATTTTTTTTATTATTGACTTTTATTTGTGCCTTTTGTTGATGGAATGACTAAACTCTTTATTTACTTAGACTACAGGCATACCAGTAACAACGTAGTTAACCTTAGTATCCGGGGTAAAGGTCCCGGCCTATCTTAATTTTATAGGCATGATCTTATAATTCCTGAACAAATCGATCATCAAATCTTTCATCCTATTAGCTTAGACCGATTGTCCAACTGATGATTGAAATATTAATAATTTGAAGATTACTTAAGGGGACTAAAATCGCGCAGGTACCAAGGTAATAACAGGTTACTTGCTCAATTTTTCATATTCCTATTCATCACTTGTACAACGACTCTTAACCTAATACCTAATTAGAGCTAAAACTCTTTGTCTGACACGGTTGTTAGCTGATGCCATCATCAAAATACCATTCTGGGTAACGGCGGTGTCATCATGATCCATTGGGCTGACCATTGAATTCAGCCCCTTTCTCATTTGTATATTTTTCTCTCTATCATTGTAATAGAAATCTAGTTCTGCTCAATGAATCTAGGTGCTCCAAACTCGGTCTCGGATATCTTTCCATCCTTTTCCCCCTTGTATGCCCTTATTATTGCTACAATCAGCCACTTTTCTTACACGAAGTGTTTTTCTCACTTGAGTTTTCTTTTACCTTTCTGTAACACATCTATAGTTATAGCTGGGACTGTTACCCCCTCTCCCTTACCGCCTCACAGTATGTCCTCTGCCGCCAGGCGTTCAGCTAACTGAGCTTTCCTCCCCCCTGTTTTTTTCTTCCCTTCCGCTTACTTAGTTCCTCTACAACTCTGCCTTGGTCATATCTTTTAATAAGCCTCCGAGTAGTAACCTTCGTCATCAATTTTTCTCCTCTCACACCATTGGGCAGCGTTTCTCTGAACCTTGTCTATTTTCTCGTACTGTGTCGCTTATTTTTGTGTATCCCAGACCGCGTAGCATATTCTAGTACTGGTCTCACCAGTGTTAGGTAGGCTCTCTCTTTTGCTGTTTACTGGCTATTTTGTAATAGCCTCCTTAAATCAGTGCAAACCGTGTTGGTAGGGGCCATTTCTTTTATGACCTCTACCCTGCCTTTGCCCATTTTAACTCGAGTCAATTATCAAATCACCCCCCAGATATTTACTCTCTCTTTCTCTCCACCACGTCCCCTTCGTCTTGTACTCCACCTTCCTGCTTCAGGTCTTTCCTTCCCCACCGTTAGTGATACACTTTTTTTGCCGTTTACCAGGCCAAACATCATGCCAACCTCTCTACATATGTTTGAATGTCGTTTTGAAGCTCGTGGCAGTCTCCTCTATGTTTATTATACTTCTGTATACACTGCATCACGATCACATCTCGAAACAGTGGGAGTTCATCCCCTCTGTGTAACTGTTTACTAAATATAAGGAACAGTAATGGGACCTATTACGCTACCTTTGCTGTACACCGAGGTAACGGTTGTTCCTGCATGAGACAGCATCCCCAACTCCTTAACCCTTTTGAATTCGGCTCTTTGAGGAACTCTTCAACTCCAATTCACACCTCTACTATCTAAGGGGCAATTGACCGCAATGCCCTCACAATCATTACGTGGCTAACTTTGTCAATGCCTTACTGGATATCTAATGACTAGGCATGGTCTTGTCCCCCTGCATCACCCTCATCAGTAAAATCCTGGCAGTATAGCAGCCTAGGGTGAGATTCACATGTAGTGATTACTTTCTAAACCCATCTGCCCCTAAAACTTAAAACCACCCTGATTCTTCACAGTACGACCCGTATATTCTTGATAATATTCTTCTCAAAACTTTTACAAGTAAACAATGTTCAGACTCACTGCCTGTAATTACCTGCACTTTTTTTTAATCTCCCCCTCCGATAAATGCCGATAACTATATTGCTTCCTTCCAGCTTGTTGGTATTACTATTATTAAGTGAGACTTAAATATCACGCCTAGTAAGTACAAATTACCCTCTGATGCTACTTTAAATAGTCCCACGGTTATTCCGGTCCGAACCCCGCTTATTGGCTCAGCTCCTTTATAAGCACTAGTGAATAGCTTTGCTGTAAAATTGATATTCTATAACACCTCTATTTTCTTTTTTTCCTTGTCCCCTCTTCTTTCTTCAACTACCAACCACCTAACCCTATACCCCACTCCCCTATGTCCTTGTTAAGATCTCTGTCTTTCTCTGCATCAGTACTATATGACTACCTCTCTGGTGCCACTATCTGATATTTCCATTTTCATTCCACCCTTTTCTCCTAAGTACCCATACCTATTTATTAATCACGTTTTCTCCTGGTTGACCACAGTGTTTCGTCGGTTTCTAGTAATTACCAGAATCTATCATGGTGGCCTCTTTTTTTTTTGATCAGAGCTTGACATGCTCTCCTCCTTAAACCTTCCTGCTTCAATTTGCACTATTCTTTTCTCCTCATTTTATATACCTCCTACACTTTCTCTTGATTTTTTAATTCTTATCCACAGTATTGGGATCTGGATTATTGCACAGTTTTTTCATTGGTATAAATCTTTGCGTCGCGTCCATATTCGATAAACCCTTGCCATAACTCATTTACCGTTTTACCGTAACAACAACTTCCCACCCTTTCCGCCCAGTCTTTAAACCTCCTCGACATCACTCTGCCATCTCCAGCTATGTCGTGCTTTGTGAAATTGCCATGTAAATTTTTATATCTCTGCAGCTTTTCCTCATCATGCCCCCTGTTCCGTCTTCGAGTAGCACCTACTATAGTCGCTGCGCCCTCCACTATGTCACCTGCTCTAGATCATTCTCTTTGGCCTCCCAGTACACGTCACAGTCGGTTTCCCCCCCTTGTACCCCTCTCCCCACTGATTTAGAGTCCTGCCTCACATCATGAGGCTGACACTAGTTTTGTTTCATTCCCTGCAACCACTTTTTCCGTCCCAATCCACATTGGTAAGTTCAGTCCCCACCGATTACTATGCTTTTTTTCTACCTGCGTCCAAACCAAATTTCTACTACATGTACTATGAGGTCCCCATTAGGAGGCTATAATCCCCATAATCATCAAGACTTCTATGAGGATCGAAGTTTACAAATCTCGTACTGCTAGACTTCCTCCTCCTTTTCCCCTCCTCCCGGACTCCTTTGACGGCCAGTGAATCCCTTACTCTACTCCGATTACTCTGCCTCCCTGCCCAAGTACGTGACAGCCCTGTCCTTCTATAGCTAACCAGATCCACCTGGTAACACTCAGCTGTCCCCTAGCCCTCATCAGCGCACGTTCTGTTCTATAAATTTCCGGATTAAAGATATCTTGCGTTACAAACTTTACTTGATGTGTCCTGGGCTCCTAATCTTGCTGCAATTAACTTGTAATTTCTGCATTGCTCTTATAGTTCTTTAGTGTGGCTAATTTTCTTGATTCCTCTGCCCTCTTGTTGTTTCCACTGTTTGCTATCCATCGCCAACGTGTCTGAGACGTGCATCTCTTCTAACTATCACTGCCCAAACCGGTTTATCCCTAACTTCATGATTCATGTTCAAGTGGACGATATTCTTCAATGTTGAACCCTGATGCGTTTGCACCTTTAGCTTCTTCAGCTTGGCACTCGTAAGGCCCTATACATATGACTCCCTGCACAGAATCCCATGACAGCTTGTTCACCCAGGTCCCTTTCCCATATGCCTTATCCGTTACATGTTTAAAACATCGTAGCACCTGAGACTGGTCAACTACATTGCACTCGTAGTATCCATGAAAAGGCCCATACTGTATTACTCTATCTTTATGGAGCGCTGGCACCTCTAGGACGATATTGACAGATTTGTTTTTATAATTCTTTTAACATGTACAATTCTGATTCCCCATCTTGATTCATTTTGCTGACAATTACACGTTCCACTCTTCCTCTTTTCACAATCGCATCATTGGGGGTGACAACCAATTATTAGTACCTTTAACCCATTTATTTTGCAGAGGTATTGATGTGGTTCCCCATAATTTTTTCCCTGATTATGTTGGTCTGTCGTTTCTCCATTGGTCCCCGGGTGCCTCTCAGCCTTTGCCTCGGATCTTCTATACAGTCTGTAACGTCTTCTTCTGTTTCTCTCATAACATTCCCTTTCCTTCTTTTTTTCCCCCCCCAGCTTTTCGTCATTTACTTTTACGCCGCCTTGTTTTATTGGTCCAGGTTCGAACTAAATCTCCTCTCATCTGTGCTCTCGATACGCTTGCTGTTGAGACTCTAGACTCTCGTTCACTTCTGCTTTCGTGCCTAGCTACGGGTACGTCTACAAGCTGCATACCTCGCTATCCATCCTCGATCCCCTCGATAACATTGTAATAGAAATCGTGCTGTCATCGTTTCTTTCCAAACTTTCTCCACTCTCTCGCCTTAACCTTTTTTTCTTCTTTTTTCCTTTCAACTTGTTCCCTTTCGTTTGACAACATCTGTCAAGACGCAGTATCCTTTCTCTTGTCCAGGTTTTCACTTTCCTGCTTTGGCCAATCTTCGGACGCTCTTGAACTTTAAAGCTTCCTCTTGAGAGTCCTCTCTTTAAACCCCTACTGACACTTTAACCAACATTACTCCAGTTTCTACAATCGGGCTCTTCCATTCTCCCTATTTTTGTTATTTGCTCATCATCTACCCCAGTTCCAAAGTTCCACATGTCTCTGTTATTTTATCAGTCCTTGAGCACTTTTTTCAAACTCATCTCCCGACCGCTTTTTTCAGACCCGGTTTTTCTTTCGTGCTGCCTTCATCCGGTCGAGTATATTTGCCCTTTTGACCACTTTTTCATGCTATTCCCCCTAATACTACGTCCACAAACATCCACACACCCATCACGTTGCATCTTTCTATCGTAGTCTCTTCCCTACCCGCACCCAAACAAAATGCACCCACACTTCATTCCCCACTGTATGCACTGCTACCCCGCCTAACACCTTTCTTGCACTCCCAACATGCATTCTCTTCTTATTCTTCTTTATGCAATTTGTTTTCTCACCACCTACAATCTCATCACTACCCCTATAATTCCACCCATTTGTGATTCCGTATTAACTGATACATCACAGTCTCTTTTATCAAGGATTACACTTCCCTTGATCTAAAACCCCATTTATTATATCTTTATTTGTTCCAGCAATTTCTTTCCTTCACACCAAAATTTCCATAATCTTGTATAGACCTTTCTTTTTTTTTGGTGATCACTCAACAATAATCCACTTCTTCATATTTGCTATCCTTCGTCTTCCTTTTCTACTTTTTACCCCTTAAGTTCATCTATTTCTTTCTTGAGTCTTCCCAGGTCCATGAGATGTACCATATTAACGAAATACTCATCATTACCCTGGGTACCCCGCCATTTTTTTTATCTCTACAGGCATTACCACCAATCTTTAGAAAAATTTTCAAGCGCTTCCAGTCCACTTTTCTTTATGATGTCATTAATTATTACCAGCCATGCTTGGCTTGCTTCTGACATCCATTTATTGTGTTAGTGACTCTATACTCCTTGAAAAACACTATCAAGTGGGCCGATGACAATTGGAATACTCAGGTCTGGCTCTGTTCTTTCTTTTCTTCAAAAGTCTTGACAAAAATACAATCTGGAATGTCAAAACATTAACTTTACGATATTTCAGCCAGTCCCACGGATTTTCAAAATGTTATAAATCAAATAGTTGGCCTTACGCCTTCCCAGCTAACCTTCCTGTCACAAGGCAATACCAAAATTCACTCATATACGTAATTACTTTAATTATTGTGGAGCGAATGTATTCATTGACCTTCTTTTTACTATTGTGCTGATGGTCCTTTGTTGACAATGATAGAATTAGTCATTCACCCAAAACATGGTCTATTAATTGCGCCAGAAAAGTTACAATATTCGATGGTTATTCCTGTGAACAATGTCATATCGATTTCTGTCATTGGGTCAATATAGTGACTAAAACCAAAACAATATTACATTTTTTTTTTTGTATCCTTCTAATCATGACTGAATGTTTTTTATCAAACATGAAATATTTGAAATAGCATTGCGCGATTAGATGTTTATTTTAAATTCTAGAAGTCCACTTGCAACTGATAAGTATAGATGCATATTTACACTATAACTGAATACAATTGTTTATATTATTCGGATCTTCATTACCAATCTCTTCTAATAGACTCCCTTCAAAACTGATTCAATTCATTTAGTAATATAAAATTTCGAACAGTTTTTATCCACTCAACGACTGATATTATATTACTACCATCTTCTCTCGAATATCTAATGTACCGGCAACACCTTGCTGTAATCAGAACGCGTATTTGAATATAAATCTTAGGCCGTTAGATGGTTAACTGGTGAGTAGTTAAATATTATATGAAGTGTATCTATGTAATTATTGAGTTTTTACATATTTAACGCTATAACTGTTTTAATGACACCCCTACAACTGATATATCCCATGAAAAATGAGAGAACCTCGTTTCTATCGATTGACACAACTATAAACTGTTTTTTATTTTCTACAACTGTTTTGATAGCTCGACTTGTTAAATTATTATTATACAGTTCTTCTAATAAGACCGTGGCTAGCGTTATCTCTTCATTGATGGCGGAGAGAGTGGCTGACTTATATTGTGCATAAGATTTATCTGATTCAATCCGGGAGGTTATTCTTTTTGGTTGATCTCACTGTATATACATTTCAATCACATTTGAAATTTTATTTGCCTAGAGCCAGTTTTTGTTTACACATTTATGTGATTCTTCAAGTATACGAAATAATGAGTGGGAATAGTAATTTTTATGAGGCATTTAAATTTGTTCAACTCATATATTCTATCGTTTAAATGTGGTCAATTATAATATATATATTCAGTAGATCACCAACCTCAAATAAAAATAGTATTAATAAAAAAATAGCGGTTCAAGACCTGATCTCCACTATTCAAGGCACGATATATGTCAACCTAGAATTCTCAACGTGGGAGTCTCGCTAACTGTGCAGTTTTGAAGTTGTTATCACCATGGTTACCCATACAGTTTGGATTATCAGCACGCTCAGACAGAGAATACTTGACTCCAGGAAGTACTCTGCGCTTAGGTTCTAGTAGCCATATTCTGAGAATTAACTAAACCAAACAGCACCACCACACCAAAAATCAAGCTGCTAAAATGCAATGTCTATTCCATTCAGAAGAATTTTTACTATCCAGAAAATCTAGTTCTTATACAACTATAGGCCTAGGTTTCATCAGTTTATTTGGTAGATACGGGTGGAGCACGCAATACGTCATGATCGTCACTGACAGTTTTTCGTGTTTATACCTCTGTCCTTCTGAAGTAGGCCCTACTTGGATAAAAAAATCCCTCATCAGATCATTCCCAACCAAAGAACAACTTGATCAATTAGTAGAGAGGGATGGAGGAAAGGAGGGATTGTTAATCGCTTACTAAATGATAATCCCTACATTTAGTCAATGGCATTAAATAAAATGACTATTCGCCAAAGTTTTTTCAATATTGTTTATATTTTGAATATCTGTCCATATTGAAATAGCGGCGAATACGTGGGCCTATCTATGGAAATTGTTCTCCCCCCCCCCCCCCCTGAAACAGCTACTACTCCCGGCATGTACTTATTAGAAAAGTAAATGAATGAGAAACATTTGCAACTTACCCATACTTCTGTAGCACCTGCGGTCACATTAAACTATTTTGAATACGCAACAAAAGCGAGTGTATATCAACTGAAACAGATAACTCACCGTCAAACCTGGATTTTCACATATACTATATCCGTGAGTTATTTCATGCTCCACTGCATTGCTATAATGCTGGAATAAACTACCTTCATTATTCCTTAATGAAGCTTGATCGTCAAGTGTAATGTGACCGCAACTGTACATATCACGGCAAATATGTGTGACTTCCTTTTCAAATATGTGGATCTAGAGTAACTTATTTCTGAGAGTACAAAATTTGATTCAATTATTTTGTAAAAATACGTCGTTATATTCACGCATATGCGTATTGATGCGTAATATGCGGCAAATAAATGTTGCGTACTTTGTAATGCTAATTTGGTCATACCTCTGTGGTTTAGTTCATGATTTTTCTATATGCATCTTTAAGTCTGCATCCATTGCAGGTTTTGTGAGTCGCTAATCTATAGTGTACACGGCGATACCAGTGAACATTGAACCAGAATTGTTTTATTTGTTATAATCCATTTCGGTATAACAATCACTCTGTTTATGATCCATTGCCATCTTTAACCTCCTGAAATTGAATACTTTTTCGTCGAGTTTTGACGGATAAGTTTTATACCCACCAGCACTTGTTTCTACTTTTTGTGAGGGTTGGTATCAGACGTATACCACAGATACACAACGAACATAGCCAAATGGGTTCCTAAATTTGATTGACTGATTAATTGTTTATCAATAGAGACCACGCCCCAGCTTTCGCAGTGGTTTCGGTGTTTGGCTCTTTTTTTTGATGGTTCACGGTGATCTAAAAATAATAATGAAGGAAGCTTGGTATTTTATTCTCAAACATTTAAGTGGTTCAACTTGTCAGGCATCTAAATTAAGCTTGAACTTTCTTTGCAGTTTGCACACTAGTGTTTGTTCTTGCACTGGCATTTTTGCTTTCACTGAAATAACTTAAGAACCTAATATCTACATTGATAAATAAATGCATGTATATATATATATATATATATATATATATTATATATATATATATATATATATATATATACAGTAGATCTGTATATAAGATTCATTGCAAACCTAGTGAATGAAATAGGGCTTAAAAATGGGTTTATTTATAGGTGAAATGGGTTTGAATTGTTTACAGGAGAAGATTTATAATATTTCATTGCTCCCTTATATTTCATAGTGAAGTGGGCTTCCATATTGATTATACCTACTATGCATTTTGTTTTCATTAAAAAGTTACTCTATTATTTGCGCCCTTTTTGAAAAGTTTTACTGTAATTCACTGATGAATAGATTAATCGTTTAGGCCAATATACTGTGAAAATTTCCTTACAGTATGCTCTACGTAGCTATAATTCATGGAAATAGCTGGATATCTACCCAAACACGTGATCATTAACTAAATAGGGATACTGGTATTTGATAATAATTCAGTACAATGATTTTAATCCTATGCAAGTGCAATCTTCATCATCATACAACCTAGAATATTGTTATAACTTTCATCTTGAAAACATTCGTCTCATATAATATACATACATATTATACTATATATAGATCTATATATAATATATTATATATATAGTATATATATCGACACAAAATAACAAGTCGTTCTCATATATACGGTTATGAAGATAAATACTTTATTCGAGCTTGTTATTCTGTTATAGACATATCACTAAACCGTCCGTGATTTGTAGTATAGCTAAACCTGAACTCAATAATGAACATAGTTATATACGAATTCCACCTTCCATTCGTCGAACGAAAAAAAATACATGCATTTGATGTCGGTTCTTATCTTGATTCATCCATTATACGCAATGTCGATTGAACGTTTGTACAAATATGATGTCACTTTATCGATTGAGTATATTATTATTCCTCGTTGTCATTAATAATCTGGAGGTTCTAAACTTTTAAAAGCAATTAGTTGATATCCTTTGGGTTCAATTGAAAGTTGAGTGGTGTGTAGGTAGCAGTAACAAGATCAGAAGGTATTGATTGGAATACGACCATTTTGGTGCAGCTAACTTCATGGTTCTTGTCTATCTTATTATAAGTGATCACAAATTGTGGCTAACATAAGTATCCAGTAGTTGCTAATCTGATAAATGTCCACTGTGTTTTACATGGAGAATAATGCAAGATAGACGTACGAATGATTGATTTATTATAGTGGTATAGAGTCTTATTTATAACTAGAGCTCTAAAAAAGTTACTGTACTGAATGAGTAAGACGAAATGCAGGAGGTGTTGATTGAATTATTTCATATGTGTGCTGTAAGATGAGGGTTGGGTCTCACAAATTCAGATCTTAGATTTATGTATGAGAGAATTGTAGAGAATTGAGAGATTTGTGAGGGACTGAGAAGTGTAATTTTTGAATGAAAGAAAAACATGAATAGGAAAATACATTTCATAAAAAAAAAAACGACTATAAGATGATCATCATGTTATCATGATATTATTTTAGTATGAAGTACTATATTAATGAAATAAAACTATAAAGTATATGAGAAAATTACATCGATTGAATTGACTAACGATCATAAATTACAATCTCAGGGTAAATTTGAAGATTTCTTTCAATAACACCGAACCTTGATACAAAATCATTGTTCCCACAGTTAAGGCTTTGGATGAAAAGTAGTATCGTTTGATCGTTTGGACGGGGCACCATAAGGGCGATCTCACCACCCCATTTCAATTATATGAAACTTATTTACTTCAACACTAGGGTGCGCTGTTAAAAAACTCAAAGATTGTTTATGGGTATTTTGTAGTTTGTTTATTTCATGCATGTTACCTCTTGCATATAGCAGTAATCACTAAAATGACTGTAGATCTATGTGGGGTGGGTTGTTATATTATGAAAATGTCAAAGCGAATGGTCCTTCCTGTCGTTCATATATAAGAACGTCACTGCTTATTTGGGAAAAATATAATAAACAATTGAGATGTATCAACAGCATGCAGAATATGTTCGATTGCATTCATATTTATGAAGTGTTTTGATTGAATTTTTTAATGTACTTTTAATTCTTCATGGTTTATTACATAGTATAATGATATATATCTGTATATTCTATTTCTCACTATCATAACATAATCATACTAATTCTTATCAAATGGGGAACAGATTAACACTCTTTGATGGATCAATTTTCAAACCTGAATTTGATAATAATATAATCTCGCTCATCCTTGCATTAAAATCTCCTCACTTAAAGCCCCTGTGCGTGTATATGGATCACCCGATCGATTTTCTTGACATTCGCTAGGATAATTGTTGGCCTGACTAGTTATGACTCTACAACTCAATATATGAGTCAAAATATATGATAAGATCTTTAAAAAAAAAAAAAAAATAAGATCTTACATCAGAAGACAAAGATTCCCACAGCAATACTCGAAATCATCAGCATCAAAGGATATAGGCACACGTGTGCTGGAGTCGGTAGTGGTTTGGAACTCTTATTCTGTCACTTCAATACTGAAGCGTTAATCATACTTTTTTTGTCGCAGATTAAACTTGTTTGGTAGTTGTATACACGTTTAAGGAAGATGTCATGTTTCTCTGCTCACCATAACAACTTGGACATTTGTTGGTGAACAAAAAAGCATTGGAGACGTCTGCGGAAAACACATTTCGAAATACATTGTTGTGCACGTATCTGTAACAATGATTTACATCACTCGAAAGAATTCCTATAGAATATAACGTTATATTGCCAAATTGTGCACAAAATCAAAATTGTCATTACTGTTGACATTTTTGTTTTATAGCCTCAATTGACAATGATTTCATATCAAGTTTCGATGTTATTCAAAATCTCTCTCTCTCTCTCTCTCTCTCTCTCTCTCTCTCTCTCTCTCTATATATATATATATATATATATATATATATTATATATATATATATATATATATATATATATTATCTATATGTATATATTATATATATATATTTATATATATATATATATATATATATATATATATATATATATATATATATACATATATATATATATATTAAGTAGTACACGTGTAGTTCTAAAAGCAGATATGTAATAACGATTAGAATATATATATATAAATTTATATATATATATAGTATATATATTATATATATATATATATATATATATATATATTCATATTATATATATATATGTCTATATATATATATATATATATATATATATATAATATATATATAATATATATAATAATATATATATCTATATATATATATATATATCTATATATATATATATATATATATATATATATATATATATATATATAATATATATATATAATCTATATCTACATATCTAATATTATATGTATATAAATATATATCTATATAGATATATATATAATTATGTATATATATCTATACATATATCTATACTACTAATCATATCTATCTATGATATATACTATCCATCTATAATATATATTCAGTCGTTCTTAGCATACTGCTTTAGAACTACTACTTGTATCCACGTAAGAAGATGGGCGTCCTACCAACTAAATAATTAGAGAGAACGTGTAATCATCTGATTGTACTATCATGCATCTTATATAAAATTCAATAATGCCTATTTTGGATTGAGTAAAGCCTCTCCAAAGGGCAAATGCCCCCCAACAGCGTGTCTAAGATATAATCCGTAATCAGGGCATTTCCTACTGCAAAATGGGTTTTTTTCATCAGGCATGCGCCTATTAGGTAACCTTGGAGCGTTTGTGGTCATTTTTTTGCCCCCTCTGAGGCCAAATATCCCATGCTTTTCGTGGCGACGCTCAGGTGTATCTATACTTATTGATCTGCATCGATTTTAATAATCATCTCATATGTACTCTATGAGGTGACTTATTCGTCACTGGCTCTTGTGCCATTATGCATATTATGATTGAACAAAAACCGTTTAGTTCCTGGTTCACTAGTGGAATGCCATTTATCACGACCCACGTGATGTCGACTGTGCGTGCCATTCTCTATGTAAGAGTGATCATTGTTTTATCGTTTCGAAACCCATCAAGTGTATTAATTTATTGCCGTTTGACGACAAAGTTTGGCACTGAATATATCGAGCATGGTGGCTGTGACTGGGCGGGATTACGCCCTATAAATAACCTATTGACCTCGCACAAGAGCAGTTTGTCGTCAGGTGTAATGGCATCCTATTAGGCGACATAGAGATTGGTACATCTGGTGTGGTGTATATACGTACGTGTCATTTAGAGTGAATCATCAAGAGGTATCAATTTGGGATAACGTCGAAAATTGGCTCAAAACGGACATTTGGGGTTGAGTAATTTTTCTCTCCCAGAAGTGAAATTTGAATGAAAATCTACACATATTTCACAGCTATTATTCTCACAGAATTCATTTTTACTAGTTTTACTGTGGGTAATGTCAGTACATGTTTTTCAGGATGATTTCAATGTAGCTTGATGAACCATTCCATATGACCTCAAGTAGGCCCTATACACTTGAAATAGTATAATGGAAAGTGAAGGTTTTGATTATGAATTTGAAAATTATGGAATTTATGGATTATGGGGAAAATCATTTAAAAATCATGGATTATTTCTATAGGTTTCAGTATTTGTAGTATCATTTGCCTTGTTAAAAGACAAGAATTTCAATTGGCAAGAAGTAACAAAAAGTTGTATACCTTGAATACGGTGTAATTTATAATAGGCTACAATGTTTCTGACTATAGTATATTCTCTTTGTAATGAACAGAACATTTGATTCACTAATTAATTGTCACCTAGGCATATACTATATGGGTGAATCCAAAAGTATTTTTTTTTCTAAAAGATTATATAGTTACCTTTTTTCTTTTCATCAATTTCAAAATTATTTGAGAAGTGCTTGTCAGGCTTCGTATACATATATCGTATATTTTTATATTCCAATACATTTGATTTATCCATGTTTGTACCGAGCAATTGGCACAAACGATCGAAAGTGATAATTAAATGTTTGTAGCACGATAAGTGAAATGGAATATAGGAAACAATGTCGATTGAAAATGTCGTCCCTCGGGGTATAAGTTCAAATGAATTGCACATACCTTCAATGGTTTTTAACAAAGATCTGACGAAAAAATATGATAAAATAATAATCATAACCATGTCAAGCTGAATAGAACTTCTCCATGAATAATGTATGAACCGTAAAGTGTCAGTACATCCCATTATATAATATATAAGCAACAATTATAATACACATTCCTCATCTTATCTTATAAATAACACAATGTACCACACTGTAAATCTGCTAATCAGATATTAATCTACGTTGCAATAACTCAGACTCTATGTTCTGACAGAGAGCATCACAATTTCTTTGATTGTTAGTGGTAACGATCAACCGTCTCCCTATATTATAACACCACCGGTTAGCAGTTCCGATCCTACAACACCTGTTGAACACTGAAAGGGTGTTAATTTGAACTCGTTTTATCGGCTCACAGCTTGCTTGCTTATCATTCGAATCACGTTTACTCAAAACTCAACGAACGATTAATTAGAAGTGGAAATATTTCTGATGGAGAACTTAATTAAGAAAACATAAACATATAATTTATTTTATAATCTTGAATCAGCTTTGAGTTAAAGTGATAATTAGACGTGGAACAGCGAAGACTGTTTGTGAAGTGATCTTTGAGGCGCGCGGCGACGGACACGAGAAAGGTATTTACAGACGTGTTGAAATTAACAACAACGATACAAAAATGTGGATTTTGAAATGTTTCAATTATTTCTGTTACCAGTTGGAAAAAGCTGTTTAGAATTTCAATTCAGAATGATTATTGGTAGAACATGTTTTTGGTGGTGGTGCCACTAATTTAGTGGAGGTGCCGGTTTCATATTTTCTCGTCCCTATCGCTATTATTAATTACAATGCATTGATGATGACGAAGAGTAATATATTGAGGATATCAGTTGATTACAATAGGATGGAGATTACAAGGAGCCGGTTATATATATATCGATAACACGATCTCAAATCATACTACCATTTGACTAATCATTTAATTATTGGGAAAAAATTATCTATAAAATGTTCATTAAAAACATGGAACATTTCGTTCATTCAGATAAAATGAAGAGAGATTGAACGTGTTACAATGATTAAAAAATATTGACTGATATATTCCATTAATTTTAATGCAATATCGATGTATTTTGTTCATGTGCTTATTTATATGATTAGATCATTATTATAAATTTGTGAGTAAACGTATGCAAAATTCATGACTGATGCCATACTTATGAACATTCAAAACAGTAATTTAATTATCTCACATATTCGTGTGAACAGTAATTATAGTAAACTCTAAATCAAAGTAACATGATAATCATAAAAAAGTTGCATGATGACGATTTGAATAAGCAATACATTTAATTATCGTTAGAAAACTTTTGAACAAATTTTAGTCACGTTTAATTATTATATAACATTATAATAATGATGGAATTCAAGCATCGTTATATTGTCGTCATAACCAGGTAATCATTATCTGTATTTTGTAGTCATTATACTTACTATTGTGTCATTGAGAAGAAGAGATTAGAATCAAATATTATATTATATTTTCTTCCACGATGTAACTAATTAAATAAGATTTACATCATCATTTCGCAGCAATTCTAATGAGAACTTTAACAAAGACGCAATGCATTATTATTATCGTTCAAATCTTCTACTCGTATTCATTATGTTTTATATGTTTGTAGGTATAAGAATATATAGGCCTACATCTTCTGATTCCGCATTCTATAATATCACAGAAACCATAAACATAAAGAAATAATAATTCTCAGAATAATATTAATTGCGAAACAAACAAATCTGCATGTTCACTGGAATGGATGCGACTATTATCGCATGAATCGCATGAATTCTGAATTTGTGGGTTCTTTGTGAAATAGTCAGGAATGGATGAGCGAACATGGAACATAATAGCTACTCATATTGATAAAACTGATCGATCTGAACCTATCCAATAATGAAATGAAAAGCATATATACCATGGGCAAGTATTAAAATTCATTATATCTTGAAAAGTAAAAAAAAACAATAAACAAGTAGTTATTGAAATTAATGCTCATTTAAAGCGGGCTAAACATTTTGTTACCATAATTATATAGAATGTACATTTATATAAAATTATAATTGTATCTCGAGATCAATCATTAACTCATTAACTTCATCCAACTCATCCAACTCATCCAACTCGTCAACTACCATGCAATCTTTGCAATTGACATATATGTATGAAGTATATATGAACAATTACGTCATTAGGACAGGTGAAGTAGCATATAATGTCAGCATATTACATCAGCTGACAGGCCTGACGGCTGGCGTGTTTCGCTGACTGCATGGCTGACTGACTCGAGTTGCTCGTGATTATCTGCACATATCATATGAGCCAGAAGATGTGGATCTTTTACAGTGTTAAGAGCACGTGTGAAAGTGTTTTGTTAATACATTTTGAACGCGATGAGATTTTAAAACTTCAATTTGATAGAAACACGTAGAACTATTATAAGCTATGAAATGATGTTAAATTATAAATATTCACAATTGTGTCTAATGTAAAATAATGACTTCAACTTACCCAATTTTGGATTGAATTGATGGTTCAATTTAATTAACTTTTCATGTATTCAACTAAACTAAACAAGTTGCTGTATTTTATCTCGCTCAGAATGTTTCCCGAACTAATACCAAGTGCCTCTTGATGGAATTGAATCGAGTTGCTGGAATGATTCTACTGATAACAAAGATTAACGTAATGTATTGCCGTGTTTCCATGCGTGAAACAATATTGAAAATAATAAATGGAAATAAACGATATTTTATCATTCTCATATTTTAATTTCTCATTTCAATATTATAGGCACATGGGGAAAATCATTATATATAAGTTATATGAATATTTAAATATATATTTTAGCTGACGTGCCATATATTTTATCATAAACTATTCACAGAATGTTAAAAATTAAGTTGGCGAATGAAGAAATTAAATTGAATTGAATGAATCAAAAGTTCCTAGAGAAAAATGTTTTTTTTCGATTCAGGATGTTTATAAAATTATTTTTCAGGCTTTTTGGAATGAATTGTAGGATACAATTCTAATTTTGGAATGAATAATCATCTAAGAACATTTGTGTTATGTGTGTCAGAAAACATATTTTAGTAATGCCAATTATTTCGATCTATACTGCTTTCACTGTCTTGACCGTTTACCTTTGAAAAAACTATGGAGGTGGACTATGGACTATGGCACAGTTTTCAAAGTAAAGTGACATTTTTATAGTCACATGAATGAAACACACAAATCATAATAATAACTCGAGTTAAAATAATAATATCTCTTCGACTGTTAATTTACTATAATATATTATTGCTGAACACCGCCGAGATGATTCATATTTGAAATTTGATAATTTTAAAAATTCCTTCAAGAACTCTCTGTCGATTATCATCTCACAGCACATAATACAAAAATAAAAACAATAAATGAATGTTAAACAAGAACAATATATTAGCAAATGAATGATGAATATCCCAAATGAATATTCTTTTATCCTAATGTTTGAAATAACTTGAATGATTTTTTCGTCGATTTTCGTATTATTCATTCAGTATTTCAATTCATCATTTGGACTGTAGACAAATTTGGGCATGTTTATTTATCGTCATCAATGAAATCAGATTGATATTGATATTATTATATTTATGAAAACATGGAATAAGCAATTGGAAGCTTATAAATACATACATAATTTAAGCTGGAATATAATAATATTACTTCACAAGAAAGGTGGCATTGGTAAGAATAAAAATATAACTCCATATATAAATAAAATCAGTCACGAATGACATGTAATTGTGAGGACATTTTTAATGTAATACAATAATAATTCTCATGCAAGATATGACTCAACTGAACTTACTATAAGTGAGCACTTTATACTCAACAAATCTTTATCCTTTCATTTGCTCTATGATAAACTTTATAATAAACTAATTAGCATATAGGCAAAACAAACAATTACTCCATGATCTATGGAATTATTATTTCTAATGATTCTTTCAATAATCAATAGAATCTGTAGAACCTTACCATTAATGGTAATCGTAGCAAGTGATTTATTCGTACAAGTTGTGTTATAAGAAACTACATGCTATAATCTCTAACACTGCTACCCACATTTGACATTTTCCCCACTACTGCGTATTACTTTCACGGCGCTAAAACAAACGTTAGACGTAATGCAGAGGAGGGACATACAGTCGTATTCTAGGATCTGTATACAGAGTGTATACTTCAGGACTGAAGAGATGTAGATTAAAGTTGCTCTAATTTTATCCAAGTTCATAACTACCCCCTCCCCTTCCTCTCGTCACGCTAGCCAAGTTTTCGTCACTAAAAATTGACCAAAAAGATTAACAATTGATTGCTGATTGGCTCAAACTAATTCGCAAAGTTTTATAATGTATGCCGAAAGGATATGCCGCAGGAAAAATAGTCGTTTTATCAAACTTTGACGTTAAGTGTTGATGAATCATGCAATATTTCCAAGATTGAATTTGGTCGATCCTTCGATGCCTACTCGTTGAATGATTTTTTTCATGGCAGGATAAATAAAAAAACGTTCAACGAATAGGCATCGAAAGACCGGACAATCTGGGAGATATTGCATTAATCAAAAAAAATTTTACTCACTTACATTTTTATCGACTATAAAAAATAAAAATAAAATCGGTCTTCAACGAATCTGTAAGTAGCTGTTGTGGTTATTTTCTCAGTCCATCAAGGGAAGGGTAGCCATCGCGTGTTACCTAGTCTCGTGGCACACTAGGCGCGCCGTCATTCTCACTGGGCGGCCTAGTACGCACACCGCTTGCATGCAACACCATGACACAATCCAGCTCAAAACATCCCATCGCCAACACATTACAAACCCACGAAACAACCGTTCGAACCGTCATCACCCCCGTAAATCATAGAATACAGTGGACGACTGGTTTTGGGCTGGGCTCATTGGGCGGGCACTTGATTCTGTCTGAAAGGACGTCTGTTCGAGACCTGACTTTGCCGACATAGCTGTGTGGGACGAAGCGAATCATCCTTCTTCTTACGTGATGGCATGAGGTCGGCGACTTTTGCCCCTCATGTTTCTACCCCCGTATGTCGACATTCTACCAGTCTAACCTAAATCAATTTGAAGATAACAGGTGTAATGACGTTCTGATCGGTAAAACGCAAGGAGATTGCAGCGTTGTACAGAGCAATTATGCTATGGTTATCACACTCAAAACACATTATATATCATTTTTTATTTTGTAACATTGCGTGATATATCTAGTTCTGGTATCTGAAGTGTAAAATATATAGATAGAGTCTTAGGCGTATAATAAAGTACGTATCTCTACAATTGATTACTAATACAGCTACTACTGAATCTTTTGCCGGTGTAATCTAGAGAAGTACGTAAAATGAATTTTGATGTGGACAATTTAGAGAACAAATGCAACTTGATAGATTTCTCCTTTATAAATTAGAATGAAAATTGAAAAAATACAGTTTTCCCAGTGCTTGACATTAAACTTTGCTAACTCCTCACACCTATACATCTGAATAAGGAACCACATTTCTGTATCGCCATGCTGACAGCAAGTCATCTTAATAACCATTGTTCTCATTTATATTGGGGTTCATCGATGCACTGTACTGATGAATAAGATCTATTGGCGTCGGTGAATGATATGTAAGATGATGGGATGATGTGAAAGGTTTTATTATCAAGTTTTTTTGGATGATGTAAATGAGTCGGTCGTGGCCTGTTGTTAAGGAACCATCCCAGTATTGACCTGAACGACAGAGGGAAATCTCGGAAACCCCCTGTGGGAATGGCAAACCTGTGGGAATGGTCAACCATGGCAGGAATCAATCCCCGGCCACCTGAATGATAGTTCAGTGGGTTAGCCACTCGACCACATGTCTCAGTTCTCAACAGTGTATACCATTTCCAATCAGAAGCTTCGAACTGTCACCAATTGTGACGACATTTCACCGATGTTCAGCTGCTAAATATGTAACTAGAGAAATAACTATTATACAATATTCACAAGTCCAACGTTCCTTTTATATATGCTTAGCAACAAGATACTTTTGGAATTGAATAATGAACCTTCATAATTCTAAAGTAAATAATTGGAGGTTTACTTCTTTCCTACCCCGTATGATTGTATTTGTTTGATTTTGAATGTGTTTTGTGCCTTTTGTGCTATTTGTGCCTTTTTCTGACGAACTTCCCCTATGATGAATATAAGTCTTGTATGCATTTCGAGCCTATGAATGATTGTGTGCATATGTGAAGGGTAATTACGTAAGGGGAGATGGAATAGTGATAATTGGCTGATATGAGGGGTGAATATGAATGCATGTTAATGATGTGCATAGCTATGCTGCGATGCGATGTATAGGCATACTCTATTGTTGTTACTCTTATAGCAATGTTTGTTGAAAATTGAAAGGTAATTATTTCAGTTCTTCGACCCTTCTGATATTTAATTGAAAATATGTCTATACAAATCTCTTTAGTCTCTTTATATCTCTATTTGAAACTAGATACTAGTGTAGGTAGATTCTTTTCTTCAATTTTATGTTATTGATAAATTATTCATGAACTCATATTTGTAATTTTATTTTCGTATCTATGAGCAAATTGAGCAATAAAACAACCAACTAACTGGCCCTACGCGATATACACTCAAATATGTTCATCATTATTATCATTACTAGTAGAAGTTTAAATTGGTCTTCCATCAATAGTTTGTAAATATATGATATACAAATTTGAATTGAATAATAGTACTGTAATTCAATATTATATTTCACTGTGAAATGCTTATGCCGAATTCATACTGACAAGTTTTTGTGAAGACTAAGATTAGATCAGTAGGTTATCATGATCACTGTGTTAAAACTGACTGTTACCACTCAGCATTTATATTTTTAAGTATCAATTTCATTTTTATCTTAACTACCCAATCCTGTTGAGTTGAATGTGATTCGTTCGAATAGACTTGTTTCGTAACACTCAAATAGGAAGTTATATTGCCTTTAATTGGTAATTTCAGTACCACTTGCTCTGGACGCCAAATCACCTATCTTATATTGCTAATTTAGTCGACCGTCTCTCAACCCGTTACTATAGCGATCAGAAGTTTTGATCCGTCATTAAACGTGAATTTAACTGCCTATTTGCAACTGGAAATTATGTAAGAGATGGCACTTATTCTCAGTATATAGTTCTGCATTTGGCATTTCAAATGTCTCCCTAAAAATATGCGAACGAGCTTTTCAATTATATTAGAATAGTCATTATTATGGTCTCCATAATTCAATTCAAATGTATCGGTGGTTGTTATATACCAACATAAATTACAATATTTATCTTATTCTCTTTTCTTCTCATTTCAAGGCATATTATATCATCTTTATTGTGATGTGAATGTAATTACCTCTCATGATCACACACGCTTTCGAATCAATAAATATTAGAAAATGAAATAACGATCGATTTTCAGAGATAAAAGTCTGTTTAGTTGGTGGACAATCATCAACACTCATTAATCAATGCATATGGGGCACTTTGTCACTTGGAATTGTGCATACGTTGACAAGTTATTTGCAGTTGTCATTAAACTGCTTACTAATTAAAACATCAACGAAAATTTAGAAGTTCATTCGTGAACGTGAATTGTTTAAAAAAAAACGTGACGTAATAAATTAAACGGGGATATAAATTGAAACTGACCACCCAAAATAGTTAAATTAAATCGATATATAACTTTAATGTGGAGCCATTACTCTGACGTTAAACGCATTCTCGGGTAAGCTCGGGAGACTGAATGGAAATCTGCTATATGCACAAGGATTCTGTTAGAAAGAAAGTAATAGTATAAGCATAATCAATTTCCAAACTGCTACCTCGGATAAATCACAAAGAAAATTATCTACTAATATATGTGCCCTATACAGTGCTTGAAGAGAGCTTGGATTGCATCATGCATGCATAATTTATTCAAATTAATACATATTTAGACAGGTCAAAATTACCAGATAGTTGGACTACAGCGAAAAAATGTATCCATGTGTTTTCCGTTGTAGCAATAATATGAATTATTCTGATAATATGATATTCTTCACGGCTGCGTTTCAACTGCTTGGTGATACTTTGAAGCATAATTCTACATTTACATTCACTCTATTTCGAGAATATTCCAGCTTGAAAATGAAATAATTCTCTAAGAAAACTTATTTCATCAACAAAGCGTGATTATCTGATGATTATCTCATCAACAAAATGAAACACATTCTCATAATATTAACAAAATTCAGAGACATTTTTGTTTATAATTCAAGTTGACAATCTGTTGATTGCGGACTTATTATGGCATAGCCTTTGTTTCACTGAATACTATAGAGTTGATGAAGAGTTGTTTTATTGGATTTCAGTGTGCATTGTGCAACCTATAGTATCCAAGAGAAAGAGTTGAAACACTAAACAGTAATTCTTACTAAGTAAATGACATAAAGTTCGATATTCAATTAATGAACTAAAGGAGCCCTCAGCACTGTCACCGATCACATATTTTAGTCTGAAGTAAAATTATTCTCTCGTCAGTGGTACGTGATCATTACATTTCATTCATTTCATTCTTTTCATTTCATATCAATTTCAATTAGCATAAAGAAAAATGTCTTGCTATGATACCAGATAGGAACAATGACAGCCAATTTTAAATCACTATCACAATCTTATCTTGAAATCGATTTAATACATGTATAAATAAAACCACCTGTACAAACCTATATCGCAAATTCTCCGAGCTGCCACTAAAACCGAGATATACTGCCAATAATCGGGCTAGAAAAACAATTAACTTATGTCTAAAGTGCATTTCATTGATTTTGAAAGATCAGTAAATCTAAATCAGGAAGGAATGTGGGCGGTTTAAATTGCGAGATCCGCCTCTTCAATAGGAAAAGATTTCAACCTAGATTTCCCTCTCGTAGACACTTGCAAGCTAGGTCTCTCTCTCTCTCTCTCTCTCTCTCTCTCTCTCTCTCTCTCTCTCTCTCTCTCTCTCGCTCTCTTTCTCTCTGATGATATCTTGGTAGTTGTTGTGCAATGCAAACTGCCAACTATCTGTTTACACGCACTAAATTACATCTCTACCTGTATTATGTGTGTATGTGTATCTGCGTTACGCCCCACCCCCTCCCTCCCTCCCATATACCCACCCTTCTGTGATCATATCTTTGCACACTGGTGCAAGATTTTGATTATAAGGCAATGCGTAGGTTGAGAATTATTGTATTCCTCGTAACAAGCTGTGGAAGTAACATTTGAAATTAATTAAGAGCATAACTTGAAATCGCTCATGATATGATCATCGTTGGTTATAAATTTAATTAGGGTTCAGTTTTTGGTTCTAATTCTATAATTTATGAAAATGTGATGCATACATAATTCATATAAATGAATTATTCACACAAACTAATACTGCTACAATTAAGTATTTGACACTCATTTTACTTATTTGATTTTTTATTGTTAACCGTTTCGTTGCCTTATTCCGACATTTTAACTTATCAATTACAAAGTGCCAAATGAAGATAATTATTAGTATATTTATGTCCACATAAAATGAAGGTCGTCCACCAAATGGATAATTTTATGATTTTGAAAGATGTAGTCATGTTTCTCATGGCAATTCTCATCCCAAAAAATAATTGGCACTTCTAATACCTCATTTACACAAATAGCGGTGATTTTTGTGTTTTTGATGTTGGTTCAAGACTTTCTCCTTTCGTGGATACAAGTGTATTCTATTTGGCACAAAATATCATGGTGTGCTGTCGAATATGTCGTACAGTGCGGACGCCCCTGTGAAGTCAATACATGGGCTGCGAGATTATTTAAATAATCAGACACTTTAAACATGCAAAGTCATGAACATAGTTGTATGACCCGTTTAAGAACTGAGTGATGTAGGCTCATCAGTCATAAGTTGACCCAATAAATAAGTTTCAAATAGTCAAACAAGAAGCAGTATTATTTGTCACTCTGAATTTCTGGAAGTTGAACCATATACGGGTAATAGATAGATATATTGCCTAGGATTCACGTTTATTCTAGTACGAGATTAAATTTCTCCCATAGACACAACCAATCACCTCGCCTAATAGTATGATGTTCCGAACGCTAGAAAGCGCGACAAGCGGGCTGAATTGAAGACTGTGATTGGCTAGAGCCAGCCCGCTTGTGGCGCTTTCTAGCGGTTCTATATATATATATATATATATATATATATATATATATATATATATATATATATATATATATATATATATATATATATATAGATAGATAGATATATTCTATAGATATATCTGAGGGGATTGGAATTCGGAAATGTGTACGGGGAATTGAATCGCGTTCTGCAAATAAGCATGAACTGTCTTGGTAGAATGAATGTGGTCTTGGTGGAACTGAAAAGACAATTGAAATCGCTCCTGTGCTGGAGAAAATCCATATTTACTTTATTTTCTATGTTACGGATTAGCGTAATAATATGATGAAAAGTACACCAACCCCAAGATAATTGTATGCACTTTGACAATTACGACATTCTATTTTTGGGTATTCAATACCTTTTAAGATAATACGTGAATGAGTATTAAGAACATGATGAAATTCATTCACGAATCATCTTATAACTGGTTGAATTCACAAGAATAGAATGTCATATTATATCAGAACATAAAATTATCTTGTAGTTGGCAAACTTTTTATTCAATTACCCTAGTTCGTGAACAGAGAACAAAGTAGTTAACATGAATTTATCCAGCCCCGTGCACATCACATGGTCATACATGTTCATCATTATAATGGTTTGCATTACACACAGAATATGCATTAATGTATTTCGTTTATTTGTTGCCTCAGGTAGCCGTGAGGCCGCGTTCACGTACGCGGCAACGTCGGCGGGCGTCGCTTATTCCGTGACTGCCGCATGTAGTCGCGGCAACATCTCCGCATGCGGCTGCGATCCGCGGCACAAGGATCGCACGGAACCGGCGCCGTCGGGGTGGAAGTGGGGAGGATGTAGCGCTGACGTCGGATACGGGATGAGATTCGCTAGACGATTTCTAGACGCCAGAGAAATCGAAGGAGACGCGAGAAGTCTGATGAATTTACACAATAATAAAGCGGGAAGGAAGGTAATGTGATAACAATATTGACTAGGAAACGCTTATATGTATTGTGAGATGAGAGGGATTTTATATGAAATATACCTACTAATAGGAAACTATACGCACACTTCGATTTAGAATCTATAACTTACTGACTGCCTGATTCACATATTAATTATTTCAATCGTTTTTTTGTGGAGGGGGGAATTTCCTCGTCGTGGACGCACTGTAAATCCTTAATATCCATTCAATCGTTTTATGATCTAATTAGTTTTACTCGATGATCTCCTTGATAGTTTACTTAATAGTTTTACTATTAGCAAATTATCTTCGATGAAGAGACGCTGGACCAAATATGCATTCAGCACGTGTTCAGAACATGCTGTGCAAATCTCACTCCAATTGGATACAATTTAAAGATTCGAAATTCTGTCCTTATTCTTGATACTACTTTTAATGAATTATCAAATTTTTGATACAATTTTCTGAATAAGTGACGTACCGATTTTGCTCAGAATCGATCGGTCACCTTGTCTGATCTGTATGTTAAGGTACAATGAGCACGAAAACAAAAAAATCCCAAATAAGAGCCCGTTTTCTACCAGTATATGAAAAGGAATCTTCGCTACACTCATCTGAAAAACGTAAATTGGCTGTAAAGTAGATATTTCAAGGCACAACTTATACATCCATCATCATACGTTCTTCGAGACCATAACTTTTTAACGATAGAATTTCATACCTATATAATCATACAAGATATTTTTACAGACTGTCTGTAAGAAAAAAAAAAAAAAACTCTATATTATGCATTAATAAAATTGTAATTTAATTGGCCTGTATAGCGAATATGATAATTATCTATCGCTCTATAATAACTTTCTTATACTATTCATTTAATGTAGACTTTTGTTTATATTCTACCATATATGCCATATTTTACGGGGTAATCGCACACATCAAACAACACAGGTCCGTGAACCTGTCCCCCCCCACTCGAGCACTAATTATGAAACTTGGTCAGGATTTAGTGCTCAATTAGTGCTATCGATTTGTCAAGTGTTAGAATTAGTGCTCCGATAGTTCCCGAGATAATGGCATTTGGTTGTGGGGGGGGTCAAGTTCACGCTCCCCCCCCCACTCGAGCACTAATTCTGAAACTCGGCCAGGATTTAGTGCTCAATTAGTGCTATCGATCTGCCAAGTACTAGAATTAGTGCTCTGTAAGTTCCCGAGATATTAGCGTTTGAAAGTGGGGGGGGTCAAGTTCACGCTCCCCCCCCCACTCGAGCACTAATTCTGAAACTTGGCCAGGATTTAGTGCTCATTAGTGCTATCGATCTGCCAAGTACTAGAATTAGTGCTCTGTTAGTTCCCGAGATATGGGCGTTTGAAAGTGGGGGGGTCAAGTTCACGCTCCCCCCCCCAGTGAGCAAGGATCATGAAACTTGGCCAAAACTTACCTTATAATTAGTGCTATAACATTGCATAGTCTTAGAATTAGTGCTCGGATAGTTTTCGAGAAAAACGATATTTAAGGTGCTATTTTTTTCAGGAGGCGCGCCAACCAAGCGCCGCGCGCGAAATTCGAATGCCTAACCGTCAAAAACGTACACACGTCGTTTTGCGTGTTACTTCCGTCCCGAAATGACTCCGAAATGAATCAGTTGATGTTTAGTTCACAAAATAACTATTGGGAAAACGCCATACATGTGTTTTTTTGACTAGTGAGAGTGTACACATTCGAAGAATTGAATAGAAAATTATTTTTAATCATATTATTTGTTCCATTGAAAAAACTGCATAGCAAACGAAATTGCTGAGATGGAATATGAACAGCTATTGCTGATTATATATTTGCAAAACATTTCAGATCGTCACACATTTTTTTATCAAACCTTTCACACCTTTAGAATTACTTCTTGTCAGCATACACCCTTCTCTAAAATGAAGCCATACCAATTGTCTTTTAAACTTCATTGTTGAGATTGAATTACGAATCAATCGTTGTTTTCTCTTTCACAATTCACACATGAGGAATAAACGTTGAGAGTCATTTTCAATATCAACACTCTCCCTATGATCATACTTTTTCACGGATGTTAATGGTCTTTTTAATGGTATTGGATGTAATACTGCCTGATGGTTTATTAGTTAAGGAAGCGGTCGTAGCCTATAATGTGGTACCTATCTTGTCATAGGCTGGAGAGAAGAACATACAATCCTCGGTAAAGATGGTCGTGGATACTATGCGCTATCTTCACCCTTGCTTCATTGAAAAGTTTATTAATAGTATACAATGATTACCGAATGAAATAATGATTGACAGATGATTACAGAAAATTACATGTCTTGTACATGTCTATGTTCATGTCCACACACCATCCCTAAGTCACACACACTAAGTCTTGGTGTAATATATTCATAAATTTCCCAAAATACTTCAAATACAATAATGAATTGAATGCAACAGATTTTGAAAATATCTCCGGCTGAATTTCAAGATTTTCATTCGACATATAATAATAATCAAATAACAAATTAATGAAGTAGAAAAAACACACGATAATAATAATCTCACGTGAATGTATAATGAAAAAAAATTAGGCATGTGAAAAATAATGAGATAGTAACAAACAGTAGGCCTAATATGAAAAAGTATTAGTATGAACCGTAATATGAAAATGATATGAAAATACTACAAAAATGGCGAATAATGAATGAATTCATCGTTGAAAAATGAATGTGAGTATGAATGGTTTGTTCAAAATGACAATAGATCCTTTTGAGGCTAAATTCCTATCAAATTTATAAAATCACTGTTTAGATTAAACTTCCTACAAAATCCTACAAAAAAAAAATGTGCCTCCTCTAGTGCCTATCAAAAGGACCAATCACAGTGCTATTCGAATATATAGGTATTCCTCAACTTAATTGAAGATGTAGTATTAGACTTTAATACTTGATTTTAGTATTCACGAAATTTTTTTGCCGAAAAAACATTGGATCCTGCAAATTTTATATTTCCCTGATGGCATGTTCTTAGTTTTATGTTTTGCAAACTAGTTTAAGACTGCCCCTCAAACCTCGCTAATGAAATTGTCGGTTAAAACGTTAGGGAAGCTATTGTTTGCAGTGTTTGCGAAGAGAGCGCTGTGAACATAATCACATGTATCGACTGTGCGATAGATCGATGTGTGTATTAGAGGAATCGAACCTGTCAACTGTATCGAGCTGAAATCTGGCCCATTCTGTTGTTCTATAATATTAAAATGTTAGCTTACAGTTGAAGGGTATCTTCTGAATAGTTCTATCTCTCTCTCTCTCTCTCTCTCTCTCTCTCTCTCTCTCTATATATATATATATATATATATATATATATATATATATATATATATATATATATATGTATATGGTAAGATGATTTCTTCGGTAGTGCCACGTCCTGTAGTTTGCGGGAAATCTACACACCGACAAGACCTGAAGATGATGGGTGAAATCACATCGAAACATCGTTTCCCGCAAATTACAGGACGTGGCACTACCGAAGAAATCATCTTACCATGTACCACCGGCCACGAGAATCTCCGTCAACACATATATATATATATATATATATATATATATATATACATATATATATATATATATATATATATATATATATATATATATATATATATTATATATATATATATATATATATATATATATATATATATATATATATATATACATATATATATATATATATATATATACATATATATATATATATATATATATATATATATATATATATATATATATATATATATATATATATATAGGCCTATATATATACATAAATATATAATCAGACATTCAGATGCAATCCCATTATTTCATTATAGTGGCTCCCTGTTGTTCCCTTCCTCTCCCACACTGCTAGGAGCGAGTGAGATGAAGGAGGATTGTGCATCTTTATAGCTGTAATCCAGGCCGTATCCCGTGGGAACATGGTATTACACGCACGCCTCGCCTACAGGAGATCCGGGAGCACTAATAGGATTGTTACCACAGGCACACGTAACGCAACTAGAATTATGAGGATGGAATTTAATAGGGAATTGAATTCTCTGATGAATTGTAGTATTTTAATTATCGGGAATGCCGATTCACTACAGAAGGTGTGCTGCTGTAATTAGGTAAAAGTCGGAACTAATTGCTAGAAACTAAATCCGTGTTCTAGGAATATGGTTACAAGCTGTTAAATGAGTTGGAATATAATTAATTATTTCCTCTAGAGTGGTGAGATCATCATTGAGTGTCTCATCCGAACGGTCCTACCTTGTCAACCTTAGTCTTAGTAGGAAACAATGACTTTATACCAAGTTTTGAACGTCAAAAACATGGACCCTGGAGATTTCCAAGGTTAGTGAGAATAATCTACACCTTTCAAAAACCCCTGCATATATTTTAATACAATCCCCATATAACCTAGCTGTTGGTGGGGTCTTTAGGCATTGATTACATACATCAAGAAAATTCATTCACTTAGGTAAAAAATACATTTTTTCAATTTTAAATTCCGCAGTGTCGATAAATCTATTGTTCACGATCGATACTCGATTTAATTTCAGTTAATAATCGATTGTGTAAATCTTCAAACTAGCCACAATTTATATTTCGTTCTATATTTATTTTCTCCTTAACCATTCTGTTCTAGAGAGAGGTTTGATCATGTTGAAATGTCATCAAGAATTGATACCAAGAATTCACCTGTTTCACAACCTCAAGCTTTGAAACAATCTCTCTCTCTCTCTCTCTCTCTCTCTCTCTCTCTCTCTCTCTCTCTCTCTCTCTCTCTCTCTCGCTCTCGCTATTTGCTGTCAAGTGCCTGATCTGCATGGATTAACCTTCCACCGTATCGATAGGTAATATATCACACTCTGCTACCACATAAACGTCAACTTCACGCACCTTCCACTCTCTCTCACTCTCCACTCTCTCTCTCTCCACTCTCTCTTCACCGTGACCGTATCACTTCCATCCTCAGACCCCACTAAGCCTCCTGGACCTCGGCCAATCGATAGCATCTTGCACCCTTTCTCGCTTGCTCTTTCTTATACGTCTCCTGTATACCTCCGTCTTGCTTCCACTCGCTGTTGACTTGGTAACCTTTTTCACGCTTTCGCGGTGGAGTTGTTAAGTAGTATTACTAGGAAAACGCCATATGCGTTGTTAGACGAGCGGATAGTAATAGTATGGGTAAAAATGGTTAAAAACTTCTTCGAGTGATACCAATTGAGCACATTTTATGTTTTTTTTTTCAAAATGTCTGACCCCATCAAGCTGAAAATTTTTAGAAATGTGTATCAAAATGAAATTCAACTTCACGCAAAATTTCATTTTTTAAGAAAATGAAAATATTTTCTTTTTTTTCCGCTATGTTATTCTGATGGGTATTTTTGAAATTTATAAAATTCATAAAAAAAAGTTATCACCCGATAATGCCACAAAACTATACAGAACTAAGTTAGATGAGGAACCATATTGAAAAAAAGTTTGAAGTTGATAAAGCTGTAGCCGTTTGACCTGTGGAGAACCGACCAAAAAACATGGGAAAAAAAAAACATGATAAAAACATAAAAAAAAACAAATAAAAATAACAAAACAAGTACAATAATATTACTAATGTGAAACCGTAGAAGCTAGTAAGTTATTATCACCGTATATCAGAGCGCAGGAAAAGACGTTTCAACTTCCGAGGAAAACCAGCAGGATTGTTTAATGATTCATAAAACAACTGACGTACATGGCGTAGATTACATGAACCAGGGCGCCTAGTTCACTCTGGTTCCGCTTTGTCGCTGCACGTATCTCAATCCAACTTGAGTCTAGCGTATTCCTTCCTTAAGAGTCCATGGGAGTCGATTTAGCGAAATATCACTTTATTTAAGGTAACTTTTGAACGGTATATTAGATAACAAAATACTAATCAAGAAAAAACACAGATACTTTCGATACCTTTAAGATGGTGTGTATTAAATATATATCGGATATCGCATAATTGTTAGGCGTATACGGTTAAAAAAAATATTTTATCTGTATACGCGTTACAATTATACGATATGAGATAAATAGTTATTACTCATACCATTTTGATGGTAATGAAAATATCTGTCTCTCCTATTCATTAGAATTTCGATATCTTATACCGTTCAAAAGTGACCTTAAAAACTGATATTCTGCTAAATCGCCTCCCATAGACTCTTAACTATAATTAAACATTACTTGCTAGTGTAATAAGATAGTTATTGTACTCTGGCTGCATGTTTTTACTCGGTTTTACGAAGTGATTGTAGCAAGAACTATATCTTTAATTTTGTCCACGAGATATGGAGGCTTGAACCACCCGTGCGCTAGCGGTGTTGGATAGGGGAGACGGTCGCTCGGAACCTTCATCTCTCCTGGATACAAGTTACACACGAGATATGAAGGCTCGAACCACCCGTGCGCTTGTGGTGTTGGATAGGGGAGACGTTCGCTCGGAACCTTCAATGTCTCGTAGATACAAGAAGAAGTTAATTTAGGAGAGATGATGTCCTGAACCACCCGAGCGCTATTGTTGTGAGATCGGAACCTTCATTTCTCGTGAATACAAATAGGGTACCGGTATATCGACGCTCAGCTTCGAAATGCGATTGTCTCAAAACTTTGAAATTCGAATGTGAGTTTTATCATAATCAATCGACCAACACTGAAGATCTATTCAACAATAATCAACATTTAGAAACAGTTGACAAAGTAGCTCATCTAACTCAGTAAACATATAATTATTTGGCAATTATTGCGTATAACTTGGTGAACCCACAGGCAGTAGTAATTACATGGCTACGTCTGTCATTCATTCATAAACCATCATGAATGAGGTAATTAGTTGATGAAATCATGCGCGCGCACACTCGGGTAATTGGTCGATTATTATGATTACATCTTCCTATAGTGAGTAATTACTCTAATGGAGTCAGTCATTAACACGAATATTCGCTGATTTATTGGCCAAGATATCTCGTGCTGAATATTCTCGTACAGAATACATAATGGTGATTTATTAGTACAATAACTGTTTTGTTACTATTATTTGTTATTTGTTTTTGTTTAACCGCCCCCGTGGCGAAGTCAACTATCGCACTGCGGTAGAAACTAGAGTCATGACGGGCGTGGGTTTGATTCTCGCATAAGGCATTGGTTTTTGTTAACGTCCTTTCACCTATCATCAATTCATCGTTTCATTATCACCCACTCATTCATACCCCCGTATAACCTAGCTGTTGGTGGGGTCGACAAGCTGCATTAACATTAAAAAAATAATAATATATAATTGTAATATGGTTCTTTCAAGTGATGTGACACATTGTTTTAATAAGTAGACAACAATGTCTCCCAATTTGTGTTCTCCAATCACAATTTTAGTATCAGTGTGTTTGACCGTGTTGGTCCCTACTATCTTGTAGTTGCTATGGTAACCTGAAAAACATGTTTTCTATTTTCGTCTCTTTCTCTTGGGTTTCCCTATGAGGTAAATATTGAAAAGGCAACAATGTCCCCCGATTTGTGTTCTCCAATCTTCAGTATCAGTGTGTTTGACCGTTTTGGTCCCTACTATCCTATAGTTGCTATGGTAACCTGAAAAACATGTTTTCTATTACCGTCTCTTCCTCTTGGGTTTCCCCTATGAGATAAATATTGAAAAGGAGCAGATGTTTGTTTTACACCGACCTCCGTTTTATAAAACTTGTCAATCGCAACATTCATCTTCTATCTTTGTCTTTACAATGGTAGGCACGTGTCGCTCTGTCTCTCTCGCACCTAGTTCTTCTCATCTTGTCACGTGTCGTAGCTGTGGTCGATGCGGTCATGTAGCAGTTGTGTGTTCGGTGTGTTTCAGTCACCCGAGCACACCGCCGCGTTGTTTGATGTTTTATTAACGGGTTGTTTAAAAGAACAAACGTGTCACAAATAAACAACAGCTACCCTTGATAAGAGCGAATGCGAGTTGGTTCAACGAAATCATAGTATTTGACTCGTTAGCATTGAAAGCAATTACTATCAGCAAATATTATGACAGATTTGTCAATATCGTTTCATGCACTTTCGACGTCGTGTGATTATTTATGTATTAAGTTATTGGAAACATTTTATTCCTAAGAAAGAGATTCTAACTGTATGGGAGTCGATGTAATAACGAAATATCAGTTTTTTGTGGTAACTTCCGAACGGTATGAGATAAGCACGTAGGTCTATATTTTCAATATCTTCAAAATGGTATGAGTTATAGCTATCCAGCTGACATCGCATAATTATATTTATATTTACATATTTTATTTATTCATTACAGATTGTTCATAAAACAGGTGGTAATGGTTACTATACCTAATGGAATTACAGTCAAACATACTCGATAAAATTATACTTCATTTTTTTCTTAGCTCTCTTCTTAAATCACCAACCTTCGTTATGTTCTAGATATCTTCTTCCAATTCATTCCATTCCCGCGTCGTTCTTTGTATGAATCCATATTTACCTACTTCTCTATCCACTTTTTCCACTTCCATTCTTACCCCTCCCCTTCTACTCCTTTGTAATCCCTTTCCAATTCTATTGCTTAATTCATCCCATCCTGTATATTCATTCTTGACTCTAACAAAATTGCACAATCTTTCTATTTATCTTCGTTTTGCCAAATTTTCCCATCCCATTTCCTCAATCATTTTACTGTGTCTTTCTATAACTTTCTCATCCACATATAGATGTATAGATGTAGGCATATATATGTATATATAGATGTAGATGTATGGCATATAGATGTAGGCATATATAATATATATTGAGGAAAGAGTGTATTTTGGTGAAAGAGTGAATTCTTGTCTTGCCTTCTGTACAGTCGTAAAGTAACATTTTCGGTGTACGAGATTTTCAAAGGATACCCTTTTTGTTTCAATGATTGATGGAAATTTGTTTTATTATTTCAATTTTTAGTTCTATTTGGATTTGTTTGAACCTTAAACCAGATAAGTGTTTTAATTCAAAATTGTAACTTGCTAATGAGCAATGTAATTTGTCTCGAAACGTCGTTCTAAATGAGATATGGAATATTTCAATAATCTTATTATTTTAAAAATAATCAAAGACCAATATGAATATCATAATCGACCTTCCTTATACTTGTGAAAGCGTACGTAAATCAACATATATATATTATGCCATATATAGGGGCCTATACGAGTTTCAAATTTGTTTTCGTTAAAGGCAACAATGCCGAAGTCCCTGACGAGTGTTATCTCACACCCGTCAATTAGACGAGGTTAAGAAAACGTGCCGTCACTCTTGCAGCCCCGTGTGTGTTCTTTGTACGGTTTTCCTCAGTGGCCCGTCGGTTTGTTTGATCAACATGAGCTCGAGCACACAAAACACACGCAAGGGGTTGTCCTGGCTGGAAGTGAAGTTTGTACGCAAAATCGGTTTCTCAACTTTTGCATAGGGAATTTCCAGTCTCGTGTTGCAGAAAACTGTCCGAATAAGTTGATAAAATTGTAATCGGAAAACAGACATTTGGGAAATTCAATTTGGAAAAGACAAAATCATTTGAATTTTCTTCTATGTTCATATGTATTGAAGTTGGAAAAGATTTTTCTTCTTATTCAATTATAATGAATTTTGATGAATAAATGGACATTATTTTCATATCGGTGATTCTATTTTGGTATTTCTTGTATTTTGTTTAATTTTTTTCGATTCGAGTAATATTTTCTTCTCATTGCGTAGGGCCTACACCTGATTTCAGTTGTTAGCCCCTCTCTTCTGTCATTGTACATGATTAAACCACGCGAAAAAGCGTTGAGATATTATCTGAGTCGAATATTATGACAGATTTATTAATATCGTTTTATGCACTGTCGACATTTTATGATCATTTATATTAGTGATGCCTTCGGGTACCCGGGTACCCGGGTCGGGTACGGGTAATGCATTACCCGGGTAATATTCTGTTACCCGGGTACCCGTCTAGGTTCCGGGTAATTGTGCTAACCATTTCCTATAATATAGAAAATAACTTTTATGAATCACTCAAGCTACCGAGAGAAATTCAACTTCGCATTCTACATAAGTTTTTTCACCTACCTTCCCAGACCTTCCTCAACTTGTCATAATGCGCTCGTCAAATCTAGTCGCACCACCTACCGAATTATTTGTGGTCACACATGCAGTGTACTGAATCCCTCTCCTGTCAACCGCTCTCTAGTTGCCATGCCAAATACTATTCTTTACCGAGAACTGAGAAGATTATGAAACATTAGAACCACGGAACTAGACAGGGGATGACGTGAATCGTTTTTTTAAATTACCCGGGTAATACCCGGGTAATTTCGGCGGGTACCCGGTTCCTGATTTGTTACCCGAAGGCATCACTAATTTATATATAATGGAAAACATTTCAACCCTGAGAAAGAGGTTCTTGAGTGCATGGGAGTTGATGTAATGAAATATCAGTGTTTTGATGGTAACTTTCGAACGGTATGTTGATACTGGGATGGTTCCCTGCGAGTGGCCACGATGAAGTTGTTCGTGCCCCTCGAAGCTGATCGTGCCTGTTCCAACGGACACGCGCGAGGACAAGACGTTGTTCCTCGCTTTCTTTTTCAAACGGCTCAACATTCAATAAAAATGCAAATACCTTTTCAAATCGAATCTAATTCCCATCTCAACGTCCGCTTGTCTTCACCTGCCACATGCAACCTGGTTATACGTCTGTCTCTCTCACTCTCTCTCACTTTCTCTCTCTCTCTCTCTCTCTCTCTCTCTCTCTCTCTCTCACACTCTCTCTCTCTCTCTCTCTCTCTCTCTCTCTCACTCTCTCTCTCTCTCTCTCTCTCTCTCTCTCTCTCTCTCTCTCTCTCTCTCTCTCTCTCTCTCTCTCTCTCTCTCTCTCTCTCTCTCTCTCTCTTTCCAGTCTAACTCTCTCATCCTTCTTCATATACAGTCAGTGACTATTGCCGTTATCCCCAAATATTCTAAGTCCAAATATTCCAAATATGCCATGACCCTTGAAGCGACTAGCTGCTACTTGAAATAATGTCCTAGGCTTTTGTAGTTCCGATGAGACTAGGCCTTCGATTGGTTGCTATTTACTAGGAGAGCTGAATACTGTGACAACATGTCTAGTCTCTGTGTATTTCCATTGTTGTTGGCACAAAATGCTAGCCCTGATCTTGAGGCGGGCTGAAAATAGGTCACATTTTTGCGACGTGAAAGACAGTTACTGTTATATGATCTTGTATTGTCATGGTATTTAGCTCTCCTAGAGAACCGTATCCAATAAAAGTTCTCATTGCTCTTGGAGCTGGCCAGGCCTAGGATGTTCTTTTAAGAATCCAAGGGAGTCGATTTAGTGGAATATCTGTTTTTTTTTTTCGATAATTTTCTAACGGTGTGAGATATCGAAATTCTGAAAACGAAGAAACACAGATATTTTCAATACCTTCCAGGCGATGTAAGTAATAACTATCGATCTCATATCGCATAATTGTCAGGCGTATATGGTTATACAGTATCTTTTTTCAATTGTCTTTATTTTTCCCAAAAAATTGTGATATTCAGATTTTAGCATGGCTAAAATATTCTGCTCTTCCATATAACCAATACTATTTTTACTTATGAGCTATGAATAAGAATTGAATGATATAATGGGATACAAACAAGATGGTATGAATGAATATTATGATAAAACAGTATGAAATACGGTGTATAATTAGAACTGATGGCTACCCTTCTGATCCGATCTTTGTGTATAGTCTTTTCACTGCAGCTTTGAATGCATTTTGGCCTAATGTCTTGAACTGTTCAGGAACTGCGTTGTATAGCATAGTGGCATTGTATTTATTTATTTTTCATTGTATGTATTTTTAACCGTATACGCCTGACAATTAAGCGATTTGAATAATTATTACTTACATCACCTTGAAAATATTGAAAATATGAGTGTGTTCCTGTTTTCAGAATGTCGATATCTCACACCGTTCAAAAGTTATCAAAAAAAAATGATATTCCGCTAAATCGACTCCTATGCAGTCGTGGTAAAGGTCCATGTGCTTGTAGTTGGGAGGACCCTTAGTCGTAACGCAGTGTATAATTAGACGAGCTTCAGCGAGGATTCAATTTGACATACTGAAAAAAATTGGTGTTCGTTTTTTTTTTTTTTTTTCTTTTTTCATGTTTTTTTGTCGGTTTTCCACAGGTCAAACGGCTAAAGCTATCAACTTCAAACTTTTTTTCAATATGGTTCTTCATCTAACTTAGATCTGTATTGTTTTGTGGCATTATCGGGGGGTAACTTTTTTTTACCGGTATGAATTTTAGAAATTTCAAAAATACCCATTAGAATAACATGGCGGAAAAAAAGAACATATTTTTATTTTCCCAAAAAAATGAAATTTTGCGTGAAGTTGAATTACATTTTGATACACATTTCTAAAAAAATTCACCTTGATCAGGTCAGCCATTTTGAAGAAAAAACATAAAATGTGCTAAATTGGTACCACTCGAAGCAGTTCTTAACCATTACTACCCATACTATTACTATCCGCTCGTCTAACAACGCATATGGCGTTTTCCTAGTTTTAATAATCCAGCCCAGCTTGAAAGTGTCAAACAGCTATTGTTGTGGGCCTAATGAGTGCTTAGCATTTGTTGAGAGGTTCTTTCAAAAGACTACTAATGGAAATAAGATTAAATTCTTTTTGTTATCTCGGAGTATTACTATATATATTTGCGACCAACGCTTTCACATTTTTTTGTTGTTTAAGATCATACATCATTTCCGTCTGTTGGGATGGCTCACAGAACCGTTTCCCGCTGCGGTAATATAATACACTTTTTCTCAAAGTCTATTTTACTCGACTGAGATCTTCTATACAGCGCTTTCCTAATCCAGAATTAATAGCTTTTTTCATTTATAATGCCTTGACAATAATAACTCATCGAAAAAAATGTATATTCTTTCATAAAAATTGAGGGACTATCGGAAATTATTGTAGGTCTATTAACCCATTAACAACTCACTTTTTCTAACGTTCACCATTTATTATTAATGAAAAATTTAAAAAATTGTAATTTTCCACTCTACTCTGATTGATTTCTCAAATCACCTTTGTTTTTGAAATCGGTCCGAATATACACTGACTGTTTATATATGAATATATTTATTTATCAACATCGAAACTTGTTACGAAATCATTGTTACTCAATTAAGGCTAAGAATAAAAGGTAAAATGGTAAAAGGTATCTTAAACGTCTTCCTTTTGGAGTTATAATTATAGTCTCAACTGATTACAGCTTAATTATTCATCAAGCCACAACGAATCGGACTCCAAACGACAAAAAAACTCATTATCTCCTCTAAACGTTTTCATGGCGCGTCGAAAATGTCCCGAGTACAAGTCTTTGGCAAACACTGAATTAGTCGAGCTGATTGCGAAGAGTGCGGGAGAGAGAGAGAGAGAGAGAGAGAGAGAGAGAGAGAGAGAGGGAGAGGGAGAGGGGGGGAAGAGAGAGAGGGGGGGGAGAGAGAGAGAGAGAGAGAGAGAGAGAGAAGGAGGGGAAGAGAGAAGGGAGAGAGAGATAGGGACAGAGACAGGGACGGGCATATAGACAGAGAGAGAGATAGGGGAAGAGAGAGAGAGAGAGAGAGAGAGAGAGAGAGAGAGAGAGAGAGAGAGAGAGAGAAAAAGAGAAAGAGAGAGAGAGGGGGGAAGAGAGAGAGCGAGTGAGAGAAAGAGAGAGAGTGAGACAGAGCGAGCGAGAGAGAGAGAGAGAGAGAGAGAGAGAAAGAGAAAGAGAGAGAAAGAAAGAGTGATAAAGGGAGCGAGAGAGAGAAAGAGAGAGAGAGAAAGAAAGAGAGAGAGAGGATTAACACGACTTTAATGTTACATCAGATTTATAATTGGTTTTCGATGATGGAAGCACCAGCACTGTCGTGTACGATATTTTGTATTCCGAAGGGAACCGCGTGGGGTTGATTTTGAGTTTGCTGAAAGACAGTGTAATTTATCATTGATTGTGTGGCGTGTTATGCGATGACTTTCATCAAGCTTACCGCGTGTTGTTCTCGATCGTAATTAACCCGCGGCTCAGAACCCGGCACCTCCACCCAGCAGTTGAGTGCGTGGCGTGGCTCAGAACCCGGCACCTCCACCCAGCAGTTGAGCGCGTGTCGTGGCTCACCTCCTAGCTGTTGAGCGCAGGTCCGTGAACCTGTCCCCCCCCACTCGAGCACTAATTATGAAACTTGGTCAGGATTTAGTGCTCAATTAGTGCTATCGATTTGTCAAGTATTAGAATTAGTGCTCCGAAGTTTCCTTCCCGAAGATAATTGGCATTTTTTTTGTGGGGGGGGTCAAGGGTTTACGCGCCTCCCCCCTAGACTAATTCTAAATCCATTTTTCCCCTTAGTGCTTTCGACGCCAAGTACTAGAAACCGAAG
>OU015472.1:17606847-17627055 GCA_907164805.1 Brachyptera putata | reverse complement strand
TTTTAAGATCCAAGGGAAGTCGATTTTAGGGGAATATCGTTTTATTTTGATAATTTTCTAACGGTTTGGTGAGATATCGAAATTCTGAAAACGAAGAAACACAGATATTTTCAATACCTTCCAGGCGATGTAAGTAATAACTACCGATCTCATATCGCATAATTGTCAGGCGTATAGGTGTTATACAGTATCTTTTTTCATTGTCTTTATTTTTCCCCAAAAATTGTGATATTCCAGATTTTAGCATGCTAAAAATATTCTGCTCTTCCATATAACCAATACTATTTTTACTTATGAGCTATGAATAAGAATTGAATGATATAATGGGATCCAAACAAGATGGTATGAATGAATATTATGATAAAACAGTATGAAATACGGTGTATAATTAGAACTGATGGCTATCCTTCTGTCATACACATCCGATCTTTGTGTAGTCTTTTCACTGCAGCTTTGAATGCATTTTGGCCTAATGTCTTGAACTGTTCAGGAACTGCGTTGTATAGCATAGTGGCATTGTATTTATTTATTTTTCATTGTATGTATTTTTAACCGTATACGCCTGACAATTAAGCGATTGAATAATTATTACTTACATCACCTTGAAAATATTGAAAATATGAGTGTGTTCCTGTTTTTAGAATGTCGATATCTCACACCGTGTCAAAAGTTTCAAAAAAAAAATGATATTCCGCTAAATCGGACTCCTATGCAGTCGTGGTAAAGGTCCATGTGCTTGTAGTTGGGAGGACCCTTAGTCGTAACGCAGTGTATAATTAGACGAGCTTCAGCGAGGATTCAATTGACATACTGAAAAAAATTGGTGTTCGTTTTTGTTTTTTTGTTTTTTTCATGTTTTTTAGTCGGCTTTCCCACAGGTCAAACGGCTACAGCTATCAACTTCAAACTTTTTTTCAATATGTTCTTCATCCAACTTAGATCTGTATTGGTTTTGTGGCATTATCGGGGGGTAACTTTTTTTTACCGGTATGAATTTTAGAAATTTCAAAAAATACCCATTAGAATAACATGGCGGAAAAAAGAACATATTTTTATTTTCCCAAAAAATGAAATTTTGCGTGAAGTTGAATTACATTTTGAGGGAGCATCCAGTTTGAACAGATTCTTATAATGTTCGATTCCGAAAAGACCGAATCCTAAATCTTCCATTCCTAAAAGACTCTTTTCCTAAAATCTCCCATTCCTAACTGACTCGATTCCTAAAATCTCTCTTTCTTAATTGACCCGATTCCGTAAATCTCTGATTCAAAATGGCACTTTTTGGTGCTGGTCCTAATTGAACTCTTTCCTAAGTGACCTCTTTCCTAAAATCACCTATTCCGTACATCTCCTTTTCCTAATTGAACTCATTTTCAAACCTGGAGTCCAAATTGAACAGAATCCTAAAAGACCTCATTCCTCACATCTCCCTTTCTCATTGACTCGATTCTTATAGAACTCATTCAAAATGTCGTTGAAGTATCTGTCGTCCAGATGACACGATTCCTAAAAGACTCGATTCTTTTTTGAACTCATTTTTTGTTACCGCCTCTTGCCCGTCCCCTCAGCCAATGATATACTTGCGCTTGTCCTAAGTCTTCTATTGGCTACTTAACAATACTACCCCTATAGTCGTAAAGATTTGAAAGCCTGGCCTCACACCCCCTCTCGCAACCAATATAGATACTTAATATTTTCTTTTGCAAATCTCCGCAGGTATAAATCAGCTACTGACAGTCTTCGTGAGCCGTAATCGAAAATTAATTTTGTACAAAATCGTATATTTTAAGTTCAGAGGTGAATAGTTGAATTTCATCTGTGGTGGAACATTTGAATCACAGCTATACGATTAAAATTGGCTGAGATATAAACAAATAAAGAAATAATAATAAGTAAAACATGAAACTTGTTGCAAACGAAATGCATCCCGTTGAGAAGCTCAAGAACATACCCTCACTTTGGCACTATACCGTTTACGAGAGAAAAGAAAGGGGTTCTTTACCTGTTCTTTGTTAAATGAATACGTGCTACACCCAGGATTATATTTTTGGTTAATTAAACTAATGATCTTATTCTCTTTACATAAGTGAAGAGAATGAGATAATGATCAAGAAACCTTTTTAATTTTTGAAAATTGGTGAAGTATGACTGAAATGAGATGATAGAAGTCAAATCTCACTTTATTTACTCACCATAAATATGCTATTTGCACAAGACATGAGTTTTGATCGAAACGCTCGACAGAATGGCAATCACAATTTGAACATCTTAATTATTTTGGTTATAATTTTACAATAACGGTTACAATAAATAAGTTTCAATTACTGTGGCCCATAATGAGTATAATATTTGTTGCAAATTTTTTTACCTGAGTTCGAATCTTTGTGAGATAATCGTTTGCAATTCAGAGGTGACAGTGAGTTTAATATGCGACAATGTTGAACTAAAGTTGATTGTTACCGTATCCGTACAGCTATACTCGGTTGTTATTTTCAGTTTGATAATCAATCAACAGTCATAACATTGATTGAATTATGAAAATAATTAGGCATTCATCATGATAATATGGTGCCTATGTGGAAAACTTCGAATTTTCATGAAATTTCGCTCCCTCTATTTTTTCGAATTACCGGGTACTTGTCTTGTAGTTTCTATCCTTCTTCCAGCTTATGGCATTGAAGTTATTTTCATGAAATTAAACTATCTCAACTTTGGTTACTTTTTCAGGTTACTCTGATTGCATTTATCTCAATCATTTTTCCATACTTTTTATAATTTTCAGAACGTGATAATTCTGTCAGTCAGCCAGCTTTGAACGTGACGTTTTTATTGTAGATAGATCATCACATTCTGCTTGTTTGGGCTACGATGGTCAATGTCGATCAAACAGTTCATTGTGTACTTCTTCAAAATAACAAGTATGTTGTCCGAATAAGAAGAAACTATAATTATATTTCGATGATGTTGATTATTTTTTTTAAAAATGATTCCACTCCAAACCAACGACTATACCCCCATTGCCTCACAAAAGAGGTACGTACCGGTGTACATCGTATAATGATGTACTTCTTATCAATCATGTTTGAGTGAGCAACATTTTTATTCATTGAACTCTCTAAATTTTGTAATATAAACGTACAATGAATCATTACTACAGGTCTTGTGAAAAATATCGAATATTTCAATTTTTCTGTACGAAGTTCGTATATATATATGTATCAATTTCTTACGTACTCGATATTTATGTTCTATCAAGTTCAACATCTTCAGAGTTTCTGATTTGTATTTTTAGAACCGGAGTCTAACTTTCATCCTTATTGTAAAAACAATACTAATAATGCTATATTTTCAATTTCAATTTCAAATTTATTTCAATTTTAATTGGTCCTTTCACAATATGTCTATATACTTGTAATACTATCAGTATAAATAAATAAGTGCGGTTATTAATTATCATTATCACCTATAAGAAAATTGAACAATTATTTGTTCTGAGTATTTTCGGCTAATAATTCTTGTAGATCCATATATATCGTTTAATGATACTCTACAAGGTACTACTACAAAATAAAACGGCTATATTCATATCATTCTACATAATTTCAGTCAAATTGCTTTTACTGAAGAGTGTAGGCCTGTAAGACCCCCCAACTGAAACTGAATTTTGAACATCATTTAGTGGGGAAACTACAAAAGTTTGGGGATATATTTCCTGCCGAATGGACGATCATCCCACAACGCATATGCTGCGTTTGACTAATTTTATATAAGAATATTATTATCTTGAAAATCAAAAAACTAATTCCAGTTGTCACTTTTGTAACACGTTCGATACAGAATAACTGCCGAGATTCTCGCGCGTTGTACTAGCGGACGTACTACCGCACCCTGTGATTGGTTACGGCGAGGACGACAAGAGGTCTCGCATCAACTTTCTCCAACCAAACCCATTCAGAATTGACGCGGAATTCAAATTCAAATAACATGGAAATCGAAAGTCGAAAATGCATTTTATAAATCGATAATATCGAAGATAATGAATGCCCATTAGTTTACGCACTCACTTATACCAAACGTGTGGATGTTCATTCGATAATATTATAACCCAAAGAAGTTCTTTATTTCGCCCTTGTTTTCTCTATAATCATTATTTAAATTGTCATTCTCTATATTTGTTGGAAAAATTAATTGATTCAATTTAAGAATAAAATAAGTTACAGCTTGGATTCGTTGAATAGGCTTACACGTGCGATAAGATATGTGCTATTCAATTATCATGGAATATACACGTAGACCGTAGTTCCATATTATGTGGAATTAGTAATGTAGATTTTATGATATATTTATTATTGTTACACATGGCTTATGTTGCACAGTGCTAAAGCACTTGCTCCATTCGAGAGATGGGAATAGATCGGACTTCACCACAGTAGATCTTCAGAGGTTTTTCGTGGATTCCTCCTGTATCCTACGCTAATGCTAGAATGGGTCCTACAATATAGGTCACGACCGCATCCTTCCCACTTATTACCTACGAGACCATCTCAACCATCTCTCCTCTTATTAGATGTTAATTGCCATTTGAATGCGTCGTTTTATCATACGCAATAAGACCCATATAACTGAATGATAAAATAACAAATATTATTGATACACTTATTGCCAAGACTGCATACGCATTTAAGAAAGAGTAAAGTGTTTCTTTTGAACGGCCCTAAATATTGGTAAACATTGATTGCACATATATATATATATATATATATATATATATATAGGCCTATATATATATATATATATATATATATATATATATATATATATATATATATATATATATATATATATATCTATATATATATATATATATATATATATATATATATATATATTATATATATATATATATATATATATATATATATATATATATATATAACATAATGGCAACTATATACACCTTGATATCCAAAACACTATTGTGTCACTGCGATCTTTTTTTCATTCATTGCTCATTCTAATGAACTTTTTAGAAAATAAAGAAGGCATTGATTTAAACGTTTTTCATTAATTGATGACACTTGTTGCTTGGATTTGAACGTTTTTTCAATAGCTTTGAGTGATGTACTAAAATGTCATTATATATTTTGTTACATCAAAACGAATGAATCGATTTGAGTGAAAGTTTGGAATTATTTGTTCAATTATTAAATGAATTAACATTCGGTGAAAATTTGAATTTTTACGAAGGTTTTTTTTACGAACTTTCCTCTCTGGCTTATTCTTATGGATATTTTAAACACTTTACCATTAGTTTTCTCAGAAGTGGTACAACCAGTTGCGTATCCAATTATTAGTTCGAGAATATTTCGGAAAAAATATCCATGCTTCACATGTGACTGTTAATGAAAATGTCAGCTGTCGATATGCCTTTTATAGGTGAAAAATGCTGAATTGTTATGGCTTATTTAAAAACAGACCGCAAACGAAATTGTGATCTTGTGACATTTACGTGATTCAGTCAGGATTTCTGTAAATTAAAAATATATGAAGGCCTATGTATTATATACATCTCAACCGGCATCCACCCGACAGACTAAGTTTGAAACGAATGAAACGTGAATTGATCTACATGATCCATTCTGTCATTATGATACGTGATCCATGAGATCTTTGAGCACATATTTTCTCTATTTTAAATACATATAAAATGTATATTTCTTCTCCCTTATCGTCATTGAATGCCTCGTTAGTTTTCCATCCCTGAAAAAATAGTCTGTCAATTCACAGAAAGCTATAATAATGCATGAATATGTAAATCATTATTCATCAGAGGGCTGGGTCTTGGAGGACAAATTAATCAATTATAATTTCTGGAATTGGATTGATGATTACCAGTTTTCTCTAAAATAGCACAAATAAATATCGTCATTATTCATTGAAAGCTAGTTTCAGGGTTGTGCTCGCCTCGGAGAATGAGCCGCTAGGTAGGCCTACATAAAAGAAAAAATTGGTGGTAGCTGTTATGGAGTGCATGTCAACCCTTGTCATGAGATTCGCAATAAAATTTACTGTTTTATATTTTTTTCATTCTTCTCGCGTATCTCTGATATTTTATATTGAATCATTGTTACTTCTACGGTAGGAAAAAAAACGTTTTTTGATTGAGTTTTCTACCAGAAACTGTTGATTATAGGAATTATATTGTTCATTATTACATTTACCGTCTTACTTAAATCTCGGCCAATTTTAATCGTATGACTGTGATTCGAAATGTTTTGAAACAAGTAAAATATAATCATTTACATTTTATCGGAAATTTACTCATTTACAGAAAAATACATTTTCGATTAATGCCCAAGCAATTTCAAGAAGTCATAGATTTATACCTGCCGATATTTCTATAGAAAACTGGTTGTAAGTTGAATGGTTGAGTAAGGATTAGAGCTGTTTTAGATTATTGTAAAATCTTTTTGGTGTAAGATTCTGTAGCCAATAGACAAACCCATGAAGAGAATGGCCGGCGGGCAGGTGATTTCATTGGTTGAGGGGCGCGGTCACGGGCGGTAACAAAAAATGAGTTCTTTTGAGAATCTGTTCAATCTGGGACGAAGCCAGAGGGATGTCTCCACATCTCTCTTTCCTATTTGAACAGATTCTCAAAAGAACTCATTTGAAATAGCCGTTGCAGGAAGGTTGTCCAGATTGACACGATTCCTAATAGAACAGATTCTCAAAAGAACTTATTCTACAGAGAACAGATTCTCTATATCACTCATTTTTATCAAATCATGCCTAAAATAACCTTGTCTCGATTGAACAGATTCTTGTTTCGTGCCATTCTTAATAGAACGCATTCCTAAAATCACTCATTTGGAAAAGCGCGCCAAAACGCTCGTCCAGTTTGACCCGATTCTTATTTGACTCGATTCTCCGTAGACCTCTTTCTCAATTGAACACATTTTCAGCTTTTAACTGATTTCTATAGATGAGTTCTATTGAGAATCTGTTCAAAATGAACGTATTTTGATACACATTTCTAAAAAATTCAGCTTGATCAGGTCAGCCATTTTGAAGAAAAAACATAAAATGTGCTAAATTGGTACCACTCGAAGCAGTTCTTAACCATTACTACCCATACTATTTCTATCCGCTCGTCTAACAACGCATATGGCGTTTTCCTAGTTTTAATAATCCAGCCCAGCTTGAAAGTGTCAAACAGCTATTGTTGTGGGCCTAATGAGTGCTTAGCATTTGTTGAGAGGTTCTTTCAAAAGACTACTAATGGAAATAAGATTATATTCTTTTTTATCTCGGAGTATTAGTATATATATTTGCGACCAACGCTTTCACATTTTTTTGTTGTTTAAGATCATACATCATTTCCGTCTGTTGGGATGGCTCACAGAACCGTTTCCCGCTGCGGTAATATAATACACTTTTTCTCAAAGTCTATTTGACTCGACTGAGATCTTCTATACAGCGCTTTCCTAATCCAGAATTAATAGCTTTTTTCATTTATAATGCCTTGACAATAATAACTCATCGAAAAAATGTATATTCTTTCAGAAAAATTGAGGGACTATCGGAAATTATTGTATTAACCCATTAATAACTCACTTTTTCTAATGTTCACCATTTATTATTAATGAAAAATTAAAAAAATTGTAATTTTCCACTCTACTCTGATTGATTTCTCAAATCACCTTTGTTTTTGAAATCGGTCCGAATATACACTGACTGTTTACATATGAATATATTTATTTATCAACATCGAAACTTGTTACGAAATCATTGTTACTCAATTAAGGCTAAGAATAAAAGGTAAAAATGGTAAAGGTATCTTGAACGTCTTCCTTTTGGAGTTATAATTAGTCTCAACTGATTACAGCTTAATTATTCATCAAGCCACAACGAATCGGACTCCAAACGACAAAAAAACTCATTATCTCCTCTAAACGTTCTCATGGCGCGTCGAAAACGTCCCGAGTACAAGTCTTTAGCAAACACTGAATTAGTCGAGCTGATTGCGTGGAGAGAGAGAGAGAGAGAGAGAGAGAGAGAGAGAGAGAGAGAGAGAGAGAGAGAGAGAGAGAGAGAGAGAGAGAGAGAGAGAGAGAGAGAGAGAGAGAGAGAGAAAGAGAGAAGAGAAAGAGAAAGAGAGAGAGAGAGAGAGAGAGAGGAGAAAGAGAGAGAGAGAAAGAGAGAGAGAAAGAGAAAGAGAGAGAGAGAGAGAGAGAGAGAGAGAGAGAGAGAGAGATAGAGAAAGAGAGAGAAAAAGAGAGAGAGAGAGAGAGACAGTGATAAAGGGAGAGAGAGAGAGAGAGAGAGAGAGAGAGAGAGAGAGAGAGAGAGAGAGAGAGAGAGAGAGAGGATTAACACGACTTTAATGTTGCATCAGATTTATAATTGGTTTTCGATGATGGAAGCACCAGCACTGTCGTGTACGATATTTTGTATTCCGAAGGGATCCAAGTGGGGTTGATTTTGAGTTTGCTGAAAGACAGTGTAATTTATCATTGATTGTGTGGCGTGTTGTTCTCGATCATAATTAACCCGCGGCTCAGAACCCGGCACCTCCACCCAGCAGTTGAGTGCGTGGCGTGGCACAGAACCCGGCACCTCCACCCAGCAGTTGAGCGCGTGTCGTGGCTTACCTCCTCCCAGCTGTTGAGCGCGTGTCGTGGCTCAGAACCCGGTTCCTCCACCTAGCAGTTGAGGGTGGTTGTGGCTCAGAACCCGGCACCTCCACCCAGAATTGAGGGGTGTGTTGTGGCTCAGAACCCGCCCTCCACCCAGCAGTTGGGGTGGTTGTGGCTCAGAATCCGGCACCTTCACCCAGCATTGGAGCGCGTGCCGTGGCACGAACCCGGCACCTCCACCCGCTGTTGGGGTGTGTTGTGCTCAGAACCCCCCCCCCTCCACCCAGCATTGAGGGGCGGGGCGGGGGGAAAACAGAACCCGGCCCTCCCCTTTCCCAAATTTAAAGATCGTCAGCCCTCTACAGAGGAAACGGGGCGAGGCTTTTCCCAAAACCGTTACACTCATTACTTAAACCCAGATCAAAAGACAAATTTTTTATCAGGGTCACAAGGAATCATTAAAAGATAAAAATTAACAATTTTTAATGAAAATTTTCCCCCAAAAAATTAATATTTAAAGGTTTGAAAACTTGAAAAAAACTTGTCCTAAAAAAAAATTGATACCCAAAATTTAAAAAATTTGGGAAAATTTTTCGTAATTTTTTGGCCACCCAAAAATTAAAAGGGAAATGGTTTTCTGGGACCAAAACAAAAAAAAAAAAAATTTTTTCCCAAATGTAATTTCCCATTTAAAAAAAATTTTAATTCCCCCCCCACCCCCAAACCACATTAGTTCATTTTGGGGATCAATTTTTCGTGGGGGATTTCCCCCCTTCCCCGTGACCATGGTTAAAACCCATCGGAAAACAAACCAACCCCCTTTTAACGGTCCCAAAAAAAAATCATTTCCCTTGTTTTTCAAGGAGGCCTTCCCCCGTTGAAAACCGCTCCCCATCCCCACGCGTTGGCCCCCCTTTTTCCCTTCCTTCTCCCCCTTTTTCTTTTTAAACCCCCTTTCTTCTTTTCCCCCCCTTTTTCTTCCACCCTTTTTTATTACCCCCCCTTTTCCCCCAAAAATTCCTCCCTTTTACAACGCCCTCGAAAAAATTCCCCCTTCTCTCTTCTCTCTCTCCTTCTTCTTTACTGGTTTTTTCCCCTTCCTCTGGCTCCCGACTCTCCTTCCCTCTCCTCTCCTCTCGCTCTCTTCTCTCTTTCCCCCCTCCTTTGGCCCTCTCTCTAACTTATTTTCTTTCTTTTTTTTCTCTCTTCCTCTCTCCCCCCCTCTCCCCCTTCCCCTCCCCCCTCCCCCCATCTCCTCTCCCCCTCCCCTCTCCCTCCCCCCGCCTCTCCCCCAAATCCCTTCCCCCCCCTTCTCTCTCCCTCCTCTCTCCCCTCTCTCTCTCTCTCCCTCCCCTCCCCTTTCCCCCCCCCTCCCCCCCTTCTCTCCCCCCCCTCCCCTCCCCCTCCCCCCTCCCGTCCTCCGTCCCCCCCTTTCCCCCCTCCCCCCTCTCCCCCCTCCTCTCTCTTTTCCCCCCTCTCTCTCCTCTCTCTCTCTCTCTCTCCCACAACACCCCTCTCCTCTCCTCCCCTCCCCTCTCTCCTCCTTTTTTTTCTCTCTCTCTCTTTTCCCCTTCTCCCTCGCCTGTCGAGGGCACACGGAAAAGCCTCGGTTGTTTGAGATCACAAGAAGAGACAATTGGACCAGACTTCAAGCGGAACTCGACTTTCACTCTCATTTAACTGTAACTTACTCTTAGTTCGCGGAGAGAAACCTGTTATTTAAAGAAGTGAAAATTCTGCCAGCAATAATTTAAAATTATAATAAGACAATAGAGAGAATACTTACAAACAAAAGTAGTAAAGTGAATAATAAAACTGAAAATTATAAAATGATGATGACTATTGAAAGCAATGGTGGGAAACTGAAGGTCATTTTCATATTAATCTATCAAAAGCTGGTACAGAAGGATGGAGATATAGACCCTGTCAGAGTTAATACAAGTAAAACATGTAAATGGCTTTGCAAGTTTGAATAATTCTAGAAGTTGAAGAAAAACTGCCTGAAATTCGTTTGTGCGGTACAAACAAGCTTCAGTCAAGAGTGCGTGGCAGTCGATTCAATTGAGCGAAATATCAGTATTTTAGTGATAACTTTTGAATGATATTTGGTATCAGAATTCTAATACGGTAGAGACACAGATAATTGTACAACTTTCAATAAGATATAATAGTTATTCAACTTATATCGTATAATTGTCTAGCGTATGAAGCCTAACAACACGGTTTTTCCTATCACCATATCAGTAGAATATCAATAATACTTGACAATAATTTAAAAAATTACATTGATCGAAGGATTTTGTTAGTATGCTATTAGACCGACTATGAGAATTTTGTTACAGAAATATAATCGAGAATGAGTATAAGCCATCATTTATAATGAATTGTTGATAATATTAATATTTATTTGATCCTTCAAGTTATTCAACCTATCGACATATGTTCATAACATGTCATAATAACAGTTATATCACGATGACAGCGGTATGTGGTCTGATGTGAAGAGTCGTTGAAACATCAAACACGACTAGTATTGCCCTGGAAACAAAGGTCTGTAATCAGCTTCGTTAAACGAGTTGTAGTCGCCCTCGTTAAACACAGTGCTAGCGTGCCCAAGTCGGTCGAGTCGATATCGTTCGATTCGGTCGAGCTGAAGGGGTTTCGAGAGCATTTTGGGTCGAACGTCGACCTTTAAAAAGCTCTCACTCGCCCGTACTGCGGGTCGAAAAACAAAAAAAAACAAAAAACCGGGGGGGAAACCCTTTTAAAAAACCCCAATTAAAAACTTACGGCATCGGCAGGGTTTTAAATGGTCTGGTCTTAAAATGCAATTCTCCCGATTTAAATCTTCTAGGCCATTTTTGGGGCCCTTCTGCCGGGTGCATCAGGCAACGTTTTTTTACTGAGGGGGGGGAAATGTAAATCCTAAGATTTCCTTTTCTAGTGCCAGTATTAAATTCGTTCAAACAGGGAAAGACATCGAGGCAATGCCCGAAATTTTTACACTTTTGGGCAATGTTTACACGAGACATTGTCACTAGAAATTGAACTCTGTAGGATTCATTTCGAGCCCGTTTCGCGGCAATGCCTGCCCTTTGCCCCCACGAGGTTTTAAAATTTTCATCCTACGAGTTCAATCTTCTACTGACGAGTCGTTTGGGCGGAAATCCCTGCCCAGAAATCCCACGGGGCTTTGAAATGTAAATCCTAAGATTAAATGGGTCAAATTGCCATTTTGGGTTTAAACCCAAAAGTGTCTGAACCCACTGAACCCTCGGGGAAAATCCCTTCCATTTTCCCCCCGGGGTTTTTAAATGCCAATTCTACGAGTTCAATCCCCTAGGGGTCAGTGTTGGTGCAAAGGGCAAACAAATATTCGTATTTTACTGAAAATAGCATAAAACAAAAAACCCAACTTTTAGTGGTATATAAAGGGTTTTAGGGTCTATAAAATTTATTCCGGTTCCATAATTTTTTTAAAAAATTTTTTTTCACCCATTTTTGGGGGTAAGAACCCAATAAAAAACTTTAAAAAATTAAACCCAAAACCAAATTGCCCAAAATTCCCCCCGGGCCCAAGGCCGGGGCAATTCAAAAAACCCCAAACACCCCTTACCAAAAAAAAAGAAAAAAAAAAGGAAAAAAAAAAAAAAAATCAAATGAAAATAAAAAAACCCCCCAAAGTGGCAAAAAAGGTTTGGGCCGGGTCCCCAACGGGGCCACTAGTGCCCAAATTAAACCCCGCCTCGCTGAGGTGGAAACCCGAGATATTCCGGGGTTCCGCAAAACAAAGTCCCCAAAAATCAAGGGAATCTTTCGGGAAATTTGAATTGCATTTTTTTCATCACCCTCTAAAACTTAAAACCCCCTTTTGCCAAAGTCTTTTCCCTTTAATCAAGGTAAAACCCTCTTTCCCCAAAATTTGCGCCCTCTAACTTAAACTTACCCTTACAATTATCTTTAACCCAAGCATTTAGAAATTTTTAAGCTCTTTCACAAAAAACCCAGAAAAGGAACCGTAAAACGCGAAAAAAAACCCAAATCCCCAATTTCAAATTTCCCAAACCCAATCACAATTTCTTTTTCTTTGTCGGTTTTTTTCCCAATTTTTCCCGCCCTTTCTCAAAGGGGGATGGATTCGACTCTCTTTTTGGTTTGCTTCTTACTTTGAATTTTTAACCCTTGTAACGCGAAAGTTTGGGCCCTTGGAAGCTTACATTAACGGCTTACGATGATAATTCGACATGCATTGTGGATAGGAGGTTTTTTTTTTTCCCTAAGCTAAACTTTTTTAAGTTGAGGGCTTACTTAGAAGTTTAAATTTAAAAGCGTAGCATTGTAAAGGGGCCTTTTAAAGGATGACACTGGGAATCGAAAAATTTAAAAAAAAGGGGAATTTTTGGGCAGCCACTTTTCTCAAATCATCGTCTGTGCCCCCCCAAAATGCGGACTTTTTGTTTGTTTGTTTTTGTTTTTGGGTTGTCCTTTCCCTGTCCATGCCGTACCAAAAACCCCTAAAAAAACCCCAATCAAACTGCCTCGATAAACCCCAAACCCCGTCCCAAACACGAAAACGCTAACCAAACCCAAAAAACATCAAAAAACCAAAAATTTAATCTAAACTAAAACCAATTTAGCTAAAATTCCCCTGGTTTTTTTAAAATTTTTTTAAATTTATAATAATTGGGATATTTTATAAACCAAATAAAAATTCATTCACGTTTCATTACCCACCCCCCCCCCCCCCCTCATTTCGTAAAAAAACCCTTTAAACCAAAGCTTTTTGGTGGGGTGGGTTAAAACAACTTTTAAAAAAAAAAGTATTCGTTAAAGTAGAATCTTTCCAGTTTAGGAAAAAAACTAAAACGCGAGGGTTTCGGAAACTTCAAACCCCCCCTCCAGGCTGTTTTCAAAGTTAAAACCTTTTCCTTCTCGATATGTTTTTTTTTTTTGGGGTTATTGTTCACCTAAAAGCGATTTCCTAACTTCTCTCCCCTTTTTCCCGGTAATTTTTCCCCTTCCCCCTCTCTCCCCCCAAACCCTCCCCCTTCCTCTCTTCCCTCCTCATCTTCTCTCCCGCCCTCTTTTTTTTTTTTTTTTTTTCTCTTTTTCCCCTTTTCCCCCTATTCTCCCCTTCCCCCCTTTTTCTCTCCTCTTCTCATTTTTTTATCTCCCTTTTCCACTCCCTCTCTCTCTTTTCTCTCCCCCCCTTTTTCCCCTTTTTCTTTGCCCCCTTCTCTCTTTTTCCTTTTCATCCCCTCCCCCCTTTTTCCCTTTTCGCCTCCTCTCCCCCTTTTTCCTTCCCCTCTCAACTTTTGTCTCTCTTTTTCTCTCTTTTTAACCTAACAAAAAAACCATATCGGTGGGAGGGGCGATTCACCCCCCCTTTCCAGGGCTACCATAGTCCTTTTATAAAAGGGGGCAGTGCTATTCCCCTTTTCTTTGTGTTTTGAGGGTTGCCGTTTCTTTTTTTCCCAGCGCGTTTTGGGTTTTTTTTGCGGGTTTAAACGCTACCCCCAAACTCCTTTCAAACCGGGCCCCTTGTGGGGTTCAAGTCACCCGTTTGTCGAGAACTTGGGATAAAGTTGCCCAAAAGTTTTTTGTTTTCCCTTTTCCCCCAAAAATTTGGTTTGAATGTTGCTTACCCGTAAATTTAAAATTAAGTACTATTCCCCTTTTTCAAGGACATTTGGGTTGGGCCCGAAGTAGTTTTTAAAATTTTGGGGTTTGGTTTAGATTAAATTTTTTTCCGGGATTTTGGGGGGTTTAGGTTATAGTTTAGTTATTTGGATATTTTAGGTTCTTAAATTAATTAATTGTTTTATTGAATTTGGGTTTGGCTGGGGGCAACAACAACAACAACGCCGTTTGGGGTTGACAGGGCCCGGGTTTGGGGGGTAGAGCCTGCACAAAAATTGTCTTTTAAAATTATTAATTAAAATTTAAAATTACTCCCTGGGGGTGATAAAGATCAGTCTTGCACCTCGCCCCGAACGATCCTCCCCTCGTACCCTTAGCTGATTAAAAAATACAACGACTCTCCGTCGGGTTTTTAACTTTTTTATTTGATTTTTAAAAAGGTTAATTTTTTTTAAAAACTCGAGTCATTTGGGTTTCCCCAACTTTTACCTTTTTCCCAACAGACTGAAAAAAACTTGAAACCCCTTTTTTTTTCCCTTGCCCAATGTTATAGAAAAATTTTTCCTAACACCCGGAAATATGAAATCTATTTTAATTTTACTTATATTATTGTTCCGGGTTTTGACAAGAGAAAAAAAAATTTGGTTTTAAACCCCGGGGGTTTTGTTTTTTACGTTAACTTTCCCGGACCGTTCCCCTTTTATCTCCTTAGGTTACTTGTACAAAGTCTTTACCGATTATTTGAAAAATCAATGGAATCGTTTTAAAAAAATTCGTCTTTTTGATTATTTTTTTGAGCACGGATCGATATAAAAATTCCCGAAATTTGGAGTAACCAGATTTTTTTAAACCCCCTTTTAAAGATGATTTTGAAACCCTTTTAAATCTTTCATAAAAAAAATATTTTCCCCTCTTTTTCTTGAAAATTATTCGATGATGTGTAGGGCCCTTTTTTTATAATTTGTACAACCTTAAAAGTATTACAAATCTTTTTTTTTACCCCCTATTATAATTTTGATATTTTCACCCCGTTTGGAATTTTTCCTAAAAAACTGACATTTTTTCCCTAAATAAAACTCAAAGTACTCTCAAAAGGCCGTTGAAAAAACCCTCCTTGTCCCAAACTTTCTGATCACAACCGAAAAGAAAAATTAAAAGAAGAGATTTTTACTTGATTCATGTTTCCAACCTTCCTTATTAGGGCTACATTCAAGTGTGGTTGAAGGAAGGGCCCAAAAAACCGACAAAACTCGATAAATAAATAAAAATCGTGCATTTTAAGTCGCATCACCCCTTTCAACCCCCCAGTGCGTTCTCCAAATCTTGATCGTTCTCCGCAACCCGATGTGGGCCTCCAGGATACCCATGCACGGGAAAAATAAGCGAATTGGGCCCTTTTCGTCGGGCCGAACCACCCGCTCTTGGCCGGGGAAAAATTTTCCTTCGAAAAACGTGTATTTAGGGTTTCAGCATTTATAGTTAGGGCAACTTCCACCGGGTGGGCAAGGGGAAAAGGATTTCCCTTCTAAGTTTTCCAGTAAATACCCCCTAGGTGCTTTAAATTTTGATGAAATCTAGTTACCTTCCCCATTTTTTTTCAAGGGAAATGGGAAAAAAGTAAAATTTTTAGGCAAATCGGGTTTTAAATTTTTTTTAAAAAATTGAACTTGAAAATGTGCCTTTGGATTTTTTTTCACTGTCATTCGTTAAACCGGGAAATTTTAAAAAGAAAACTATCCAAATTAGAACATTTTTATTCATTTCACGCCCCCCAGAAAAATTTTCCAAAAATTTGGGCCTACACTTTAATTGTGAGGGTTTTTCATTTATTGCAATGTAAACCCCAAATCCGTGGTGTTTTTTTCCTTGTGATTAAAATTTTTTCCCCAAATACACCCTGTAAATCTGTCCAAGATGTTTCTATGAAATTTGGGTTTCCCGTCAGACTAAATTTTTCAGGATGTTTATGGTTTTGGGTTTAAAAGTTGGCTTTCCACTGTTTGGGCCTTCTTTTTAATACTGAAATTTTGGTAAATGGGTGAGGGTGGGGGTGAAGGGTTTGGGGGGGAAAGGGGGGCGATATAATGAAACTGACCCAGGGGGGGGAAAAATTTTTTAAAGTCCATGGGTTTTATTTAGTTAGTATCCCCGTTTTTTGTGGCAGCTTTTGAACGGGGAGAATTTGAAAATTTTGGGGGAAAAAGAGGACACGGTTATTGACAGTACCTTCAAAATGGTATAAATAAAAACTATTCATCTCCCAAAACGCTCAAACGCCCAATGTCAGGAATAACGTTAAAAAAATGTGTATTTTTAAGCGTTTAAAACCTGACAATTGGGAAAATATGGAAAAAGTTATTCTTTTCATCATCTTGAAGGTAATTTACCCATTCTTGTTTCCTCGTTTAAAAAAAAATTTGATATCTCTACCGTTCAAAAGTTATCCCCAAAATCTGATACTTCGCTAAAACGGGGCTCACATGGGGCTCTTAAAAAACCCTGGATGTATAATTGTCTTAGTTGTGACTAATTCCCCTCCCAAAATTTTTTTGATATTTCCCCATTTTTCAGTTTTCGTTTTTGATAACACTGAGGGCGTTCAACACGTTTTTTTCATTTTATGGAAGGGAAATTTCATCGGGGGGGGGGGAACAATTACAAAGTTTTAAATTTTTTTCAATTTAAAAAAAACAGCGGTTTGAGCTGAAGGGGAAATTTTCCCATAGAAAAAGGAAAAAAGAAAAATTACTTGCTGTTGGGTTCGTCTCATATTTTTAATACAGGCCCAAAAAAAGCCCCCCAAAATTTTAAACGTTTTTAAGGGTGGCGAGATTTCCCAATAAAGAATTATTTGGAAAATCTACAAAACCCCTTTACGCCAAAAAAAAAAATACTTATTTGGTTAATATCGAATCTAGGGACCTTTTTTCTATCAAAAACAAAAAATTTTTTGGGGGGCTGCTTTTTTCTATCTGTTTTTGATGAAAAAAAAACATTTATAACATTTTTTCTTCAAAATTCTAATAATCTGAAAAAAATTTAAAAAAAAAACCCCTAAACTGTATAATTTTCGTGTTTTTCAAATTTTAAAGGGAAAATTTAAATTTTAAATTTGGGGAGATTTTTTTTTTAATTTTTTTTTCCCCCCGGGGAATCCTTTTTTGGGGTTTTTTCCCAAAACTTTTGGGTATTTTCTCAAAAATGAAACCAACCGGGTTGGCCCAAAAATATACATTTTTCGTTAATAAGGGTTGCGTTTACAAAAAAAATTTTATGTCATCGGGCAAACCCCGCGACCTGTGCATTTTTTACAAAATCAAAAAAAACAAACAAAAACCAAAAAAACCAGAAAAAATTTTTCATGCGATGGGATTGGGGAAACTTTTCCCACCCCTCATCTAGATACTTCAAGTCTCGTATGCTATTTTCCCTTTATTATTTCTGTTTATGGGAAAAACCCTGATTCCTCGCCCCCCGATGCATCCCGCAGAGCTATTTGACCAGCACTACAGGAAAGGCCCACCCCCGGCTAATTTGGGAGCAACGTTTTGAACTTTCCTCCGGTCGCCAAAAGGGCTCTTCTCGAAACTTTGCTCTTTCCGTCTGCTTGACTAAATGGGCTTAGCACAAACGGTTGGGTGATTTTTTAAAAAATTTTAATTTTTAATTTTTTAAAAAACCCAAAAATATGTTCATATATACCTTTAATAGCCACCCTCCTAGCTTTGGGCAGCTTGGAAACCGGGGGGGTTAAAACGCAAAACACTGTTGGGGGTGGGGTTCCCCCTTCCCTTTCCTAACATTGGGGGTTTTTGGGAAAAATATTTCCCCTTCCGTCACTCCCTTTTTTAAATTTTCATTTGCCCCCCCTAAACCTAAACAGCTAGGGTCTTTGGCAAACAAAAAATCACAATTTTTAAAAAATTTGATTTTTAATTTTTAAAATGTACCCAGAAAAATTTTTCCTATGTAAAAGAATTGGGCCCACCTCCGCAGCTCCGTCAAAAAGGCAAAACCGGGGGGGTTTAGGAAACCAAATCCCCCGGGGGGTTGGGGGGATGGATTTTGAGTCCTTTCCAAAACCTAGTTTTTTTGGGAAATTTTCACTTATCCCCCCCCCCCAATTTTTTCACCTTCTCAATCGTACCCCCCTAAACCTAGCAGTTAGTGGGGCTTTCCCTAAAAATTAAACACCTCCTTGGTACCTCATGGTTTTTAAATTTCCCCTTTTTTTTTTAGGGGGGTTTTTTTCCCGTACAAAAAACCAAATCTTTTCCCTTTAAACCCCAGATTCAAGGGGTTTTAACGGATAATACTGCATTTTGTTTTTTTTTTAGTAGTTTTTTTTCCAACTAAAACCAGATCAAAACTTACATATAAACCCGGGGGGGAATTCCAATACGATCTAAAACATTTTAAAAGATAAACAAAAGGTATTACTTATCTTTATAGTATAAACAGCCCTAAAAATCTAGGTCCAAGTCAAGACTGGGGTTTTTCCCCGTACAGGGAATGCCCCCCCGAAGGGTTCGGGTTGGGCCCCGCCCGGCCACGGGGTTTAAACCCCGGGGTGGAAACAGCCCCTATTGTAGGGCCCCGGGGTCCCCATTCCTGGGGTCCCTTTCTAACCCGGGGTATTCGGGCCCCTATTGTGTATTTGGGACGACTGACCGGCCAAAATTTTGCTATTTGAACGCGACATGACCTAGATCACAAAATTGGGTTTTAAGGGGGCTTTCCCGCTTCTTAGGGAAAATTATCTCAGGGTCACCCGGTAGAAAAAACCCGGAAAAACCCGGGAAGGGGTTTGGGAATTTTAAAAAACTGGAAAAGTCAGGAATTTTTTTTTTCTTTGGGAAATTTTCCCAAAAAATTTTAAAAAAAAAAATTTTAAAATTTAAAATCCCTTTTTGGGTTTCTGTAAAACAAGGGGTTTTCAAAAATTAAAAAAAAAAATCTCCAATTTTTTGGGCCCTTTCCTTAATTTTTTAAATTCCCGCCCAACCCGACCGGGTTTTCCCATAGGGGAAATTTATAAGAAATTTTTTTTTTTCCCAACTTTTTTTCCCCCCCAAAAATCCCCATTTTTTTTGTTGTAAAATTCAATTTGTTTAAAAACCAAAATTTAAATTTTTTAAAATTTTTTTTTCTTTTAATTTACGGGAAAAAAATTTGCGACTAAAAAAATAAATTTCCATCTAAAAAACCCGGGAAAAGCAAGAATTTTGTAATGGAAAATTTTAGACCCCCTGGTTTCCGCGGGGGGGTAACAAAAATATAAATAAACACTTTAAACTTAATTTTGGGCGAGTCAAAACTTAAAAACAGAAATCGGAAATTTGTGATTCAATAGTCAATTTTATATACAAAGGGGTCAGATCACTTATGTATAAGTAACAAAACACCATATTTTTCCATCGATTTTTCGTCACGCGTTCTTACTACAAATAAAATACATCCCGGTATTAAACCTTAAATTGGACGGTCGGGGGTATTTTAAGAAAAAAAAAAAAAACCTAGAATGCAAACAATTTTCGAACCACTTCTTCCAATCCAATTTACACGTCCAATATTGGTTTTGTATTGTTTTCGGGACCTTCCCCCTTTTTTTTAATAAATTTTTATATACTAGCTACCCGCCTTTTAAAAAGCTCTCCCCTCTGTTTTCTAACTTCCCAAAATTTTCTAAAGTTTCCCCGACCACCCCCTACCCAAACCCCCCTTCCGAAAATTCCTTTGCACCCCGCCCCCGATCCCCCCCAAGGGAAGCCCCCTTTCCCCCCTTCCCCCCCCCCCACCTTTTCCCCCCCCCCCCCCCCCCCCAACGACAGACAGACCCTTAGCCTTTTATAAAAATTATTATTTTTAATAAATTTGGTTTTGTTTGGGTACCTTTTAAGATACTTTTTTACCGGTGTGAAAGGCAAGT